>BPLR01004356.1:0-86931 GCA_021605095.1 Caerostris extrusa | reverse complement strand
ACGTATTGCTGTTATCGCAATAATATGTGATATAATTTACATTAAAAAGCTGAATTAATTAAAAATTTATTTGAATTGAATAATAAAAACTAAAAACTAGTTTATTACTGATTATTATATTTTTGGATGTACACAACTCTTATTACCCATAAAATACATAGAGTTTTTGCAAGATTGGATCAGTGTTTTTTATTGACAGATATCATGTTGAAATTTTCACTGAGAAAAATTTTATTGGTTTAGCTAAATTTCTTTTACGACCTTTTATAAAATCCCCATTCGAGCTCTATTTAAATTTTTTATTTAGTTGTTTTCTTTTTTCAGTTTTTAATGATAACTAATGAATACAGTTTATTGCTTGGATATGATTTATTGATACTTTTTCTTTCTTTGGTTGTTTAAGACAGCTGCTGTATGCATTTTGTTCCTACATTCAATTCTAAATTTTGCGGATAACCTGTATATCGGCCAAGCTGATTAAATTTGTCTTATATTTTTTATTCTCTTATTTTGTTAATACAAATAATAAAATAAAATTATAATATACATAATAAATAAAATTATATCAGTGAAAAATATTGGGATATTTAATTATTATATTTAACGAAATAGAAACATCTGCGTAAAATAATGCATATTATTATTTGATTTCCTAAATGGTATCTTTCTTAAAATAATGTGAGGGTGAATTTAAGGCTTAGGGATATGTTTATTTTGTTTATTATTATTTTTGTTTTGTTTATTAGCTACATTATTTTGCATAATTGCAAAAATGCAGTAATGGAAAATAATGTAGCTGTCTTTACTATAATATTTTTAGTTCTTTCCAGAAAATGATCTGTTTGAGAATTTCAGGGCGAAAATTTGCAACAGAGAAAATACTTTTGCATGTAGAAAAATTAAAAGCATTTTTTGTTTTTCTTTACTTTTACAGTGGGAAAAGGAATATAAACTATCGTAAAAAAAAAAGTATTTTTTTTTATTATAAAATTAAATTAGAGATTCATTTCAAATTGGAAATTAATGTAAATTAAAAATTTAATTTAGCAGTTTTAATACACGTAGCATCAAAATTGGTTTACATTACAAATTAGGAAAAGGAATATAAACTATCGTAAAAAATGTTTTTTTACTATAAGGAAGTCAAGTGGAAATTAATTTGAAATTGGTAATTAATGTTAATTAAAAAATTATTTAAACTAATTAATATATCTGGTTTTTACCCTGAATTGTTGAGATTAAAAAACGTTTTACACTGAGGTTTTTTTTTTTTTTTTTTTTTTTTGAGTCCTTTTACTTTAAAACAATTCTTCAGAAAAGTGATCTGGACGAAAAATTTGTTCTACGCAAATACTTTTACATGTAGAAAAAAATATTTCTTTTGGTTTGCTTTAAAATTGGAAAAAAAGGAATATAAACTGTCGTACAAAAAGTATTTTTTTATTATATTCAAATCTCCTTGAAGGGAAATAAACTTAAATGCGAGATTTAGTTCCAAGTGGAACTTCTTGATGCATAAAAAACCGCTTATCTCACTTCTGGCGGGCTTAAGCCGCTGGAATCTGAGTAAATGCGTAGAAAAAGTAGTCCCTCGAAAAGAAATATTTTTTATTCTTTCACTGCATCTGCTTAAATGTATTCATCCCGGGGCCAACTTTTTTATTTCAATCGCTCTGAGCTTTTAAGATGTGGCCAGGAGTTGGCAGGCTTGAAAAATTGAGAACTTAAAATTCTAAAAATTCTCTGGAATCAAAATTTTCTGAGTCGGATAACAAGCCCGAGGAATATTTGGATATGTTCGACAGTTTTTTTATTTTGTTTTTTTTTGGAAGTCTTCTATTTGATAAATTCCATTTTTTTTTTATCCATCAAGGTGGAATATTTCTTGAATTCTGTAACTATAGAAATGTTTTTTCTTACAGTAGTATAAAGGTTAATTTACCAGAATAACTTAACGGACTTTTTTTAAATTTACGTCAGAAATGAAAATAAATTAAATTAAAGATTTGAATAGTTGGTAATTTGTAATTAAATATAAATTAAATATCATTTTTAAATTTTATTATAAAAACCTTTTGGTATATTTCAATTGTCAATTGTGCTGTTGTAATATTTATTTCTCTTGTTTAAATGTTTATTTTAATTTTAAAAAATGGTGTTTTTTGTTAATTTTTCTATTTATTATATTCTGAGTTAATTATATTTCTGCAAAAAAATAACTTATTTTTAATGCCCAAGTAACTTTTTTACCGATGCTTTTCATAAACATGTGTAAAAAAAGTTTAAGAACTTTAAGAACAATTTTTTTAAAGAACAATTGTATTTCTTTAAAATGCATTTTTCTTTACAAATTGTATTACAAGAAGCAAAATTTTATTTATTTTTCTTCTTTGAAATCTAGACAGAGGAAGTTTCTCTTAAAAACAAATATTCTGCACCAAAATTATAAATTTTATTTAGCAATTGTTTCAGTTAATATATAATTTAGCTAACATAATTAATTTGATTATTATAATTTTAATTAATTTAATATTTAGCTTATAAATTTGCTAACTTTTTTTTTATTTATATTAAATTTGAAAATAGAAATATTAATAAAAGCAAAATCTTTTGAAATCTTTCTGTTATAAAAGCATTTTACTAATCTGAAAATTATTTTCTGTACATTTATATAATTTGAGTGAAATTAAAATCAGAAATCGGAAAGGCCGGAGAAAAGTTTAAGAAATGCAATCAAATAAATTAAAATAATAGCTAAAAATTTTATTTCACTTTAATTGAATTCCTTGTAATATATACAAAGTCAGAATATTGTTATATACTTGAATTATGTAGCAGTACATTTGAATTATTTTAACGATTACAAATATTCAATTAATGTGTGGATTTATTTGTAAAAGGCTCAACTTTCAAAAAAAGGCTTTCATCGCTCATATATAACAAAAATATCCGATGAAGTGAAGAAAATAAATAAATTTTACAATAATTAATATTAGTGCAACCACACGATTAATCAATTGAAGAAAGAAATAATTGGTAATATTCCTGTTAAAAATTAAAAGTAATGAATAACGTTTATTATGCTGTTTTAAAAATAAAATAATTAAAATATAATAATGAGACCATTGTATAATGATCACTTTTAACACCATATCATAATTGACAAATATAACTAATTAAAAAATTCGAAAAAGAAATGTTTAAATGAATAATAATAATAATAATAATAATAATAACTGTTGTCCAAAATTCAGTCATATATTGTAAAAATAAAAGCAAACGATAATATGATTTAGATCTTTTGCATTGCATTTTATTATGCTGTTTTAAAAATAAAATAATTAAACCATAATATAATGAGACAAACTGTATAATGATCACTTATGACACCATATCATAATTGACAAATTATAAAAAATAACTAAGTAAAATTCGTAAAAGAAATGTTTAAAATGAATAATAATAATAATAATAATAACTGTTGTCCAAAATTCAGTCATATATTGTAAAAATAAAAGCAAACGATAATATGATTTAGATCTTTTGCATTGCATTTTATTATGCTGTTTTAAAAATAAAACAATTAAACCATAATATAGTGAGACAAACTGTATAATGATCACTTATGACACCATATCATAATTGACAAATATAAATAACTAAGTAAAATTCGTAAAAGAAATGTTTAAAATGAATAATAATAATAATAACTGTTGTCCAAAATTCAGTCATATATTGTAAAAATAAAAGCAAACGATAATATGATTTAGATCTTTTGCATTGCATTTTATTATGCTGTTTTAAAAATAAAATAATTAAACCATAATATAGTGAGACAAACTGTATAATGATCACTTATGACACCATATCATAATTGACAAATATAAATAACTAAGTAAAATTCGTAAAAGAAATGTTTAAAATGAATAATATAATAAAATAATAATAATAACTGTTGTCCAAAATTCAGTCATATATTGTAAAAAAATAAAAGCAAACAGATAATATGATTTAGATCTTTTGCATTGCATTTTTATTATGCTGTTTTAAAAATAAAATAATTAAACCATAATATAGTGAGACAAACTGTATAATGATCACTTATGACACCATATCATAATTGACAAATATAAATAACTAAATAAAATTCGTAAAAGAAATTTAAAATGAATTTAAAATAATGAATAATAATAATAATAATAACTGTTGTCCAAAATTCAGTCATATATTGTAAAAATAAAAGCAAACGATAATATGATTTAGATCTTTTGCATTGCATTTTATTATGCTGTTTTAAAAATAAAATAATTAAACCATAATATAGTGAGACAAACTGTATAATGATCACTTATGACACCATATCATAATTGACAAATATAAATAACTAAGTAAAATTCGTAAAAGAAATGTTTAAAATGAATAATAATAATAATAATAATAACTGTTGTCGAAAATTCAGTCATATATTAAAAGCAAAACGATAAAATTTAGATAAAAGCAAACGCTAAAATATATGATTTAGATCTTTTGCATTGCATTTTATTATGCTGTTTAAAAATAAAATAATTAAACCATAATATAGTGAGACAAACTGTATAATGATCACTTATGACACCACATCATAATTGACAAATATAAATAACTAAGTAAAATTCGTAAAAGAAATGTTTAAAATGAAAAATAATAACAATAATAATAATAATAACTGTTGTCCAAAATTCAGTCATATATTGTAAAAATAAAAAGCAAACGATAATATGATTTAGATCGTTTGCATTGCATTTTATTATGCTGTTTTAAAATAAAATAATTAAACCATAATATAGTGAGACAAACTGTATAATGATCACTTATGACACCATATCATAATTGACAAATATAAATAACTAAGTAAAATTCGTAAAAGAAATGTTTAAAATGAATAATAATAATAATAATAATAACTGTTGTCCAAAATTCAGTCATATATTGTAAAAATAAAAGCAAACGTTAATATGATTTAGATCGTTTGCATTGCATTTTATTATGCTGTTTTAAAAATAAAATAATTAAACCATAATATAGTGAGACAAACTGTATAATGATCACTTATGACACCATATCATAATTGACAAATATAAATAACTAAGTAAAATTCGTAAAAGAAATGTTTAAAATGAATAATAATAATAATAATAATAACTGTTGTTCAAAATTCAGTCATATAAAAAAAATGCAAATGCTAATATATGATACAGAGCTTTTGTCAACAACTTTATATATTTTTGGAACATAAGATAATGGAGCCTTATAACCCAGTGACTAGTTCCATGGCGATCTGTACTACTGGTATAGGCGGTGTTATGGATGTTTTGCAGTAGGTTTAGAATCCACTTTAAACCATAGGTCTGGTCTACTATGACCTGTAGAACGACAAACCACGGGATTGGGCGTAGGATTAACAAACTTACACCGTAAAAAGAAACATTCTCATGTTTCAAAATTTGCCAATAAGTAGAAGACCTTGTCTCATCATGGGCTATTGCTAAATATGATATTAAACACCAATATAAGATATTAAACACCAATAAAGTTTTATAATTTTTAGTATAATCGCAAATGGTATAAGATAAAATTAAAGGGGAATTTTTAAAATTTTAGTATGGGGGAAATTGGTAAAAAGATAATTTGGGCAAAGTTATATATTTTCAGAAATCCAATTGTATTATTTGAATAATATAATATTACATATTTAATGGAATACTTCTCAGTTAAATTGATATATTTCATTTATATTTAGAAATAATCATAGAAATGCATAAAACCAAAATTTATTTCAGAAACAATAATATTACATGATGCTCAATTAAAAATTATTAAAACGATCAAAGGTGAGTTGCTTAAACGTCAATAATTTAATGCAAAAACTAATTGCTTAAATTGTCGCATTTTTACAATAAACAAGATTTAATCTACACGTTTTGTAATTCAGTCGCGTAACATATATAGATGCCAACTCGGGTACGACATGCAATTGCTTTTGCAGTCCCGATACAATTTTCCTGCAGCCTTACACGAAACAGTTCAGACTGAAATGAATCGTGACTTCCTAGTCAATAACCACGAGACTTGATTCATCTGTTTAACATGCTGTCGAATCGATCCCTCGGAGTTCGTGTACAAATACCTTCCGTGAATTAAATGACGTGCCCGTAAATACAACTGCATGCGGTAGTGGCATGTCTTACGTGAGCGCCTACACAACTATTTGAAGGAGTTAGAATGCTTTCCCTTGACTTTGACATCTTATTTTCAGAAATACAAGTATCTGAGTATTTGAAGGAGATAAACTGCTTTCTTGACTTTCACAATGCATTTTTAGAAATACAATTATATTATTTGAAATACTAAACATGATGCTACATATTTATTGGAATACTTCATAGTTAATTTGATACGTTTATGATGACTTTGATATCGCATAATAAAAAGTATCTCATCAAGATTTTTAAAATAATTAGTCTAAGAAAATTTTACCAGCTAAGAATTTATTGCAAACTACACTATAAGTCATTAATTTTATTAGTTACTGCTCTTAAAGCAAATATCTAATGAGTGTTTATAATTTTATCAGTTAAAAATATGTATTACAAAAAAAAAAAAGCATCGGATCAAGCAAAAACAATTTAAAACTCAATTATTTTAACTATTTTTTTAAATCTTTACTTTTGTATAAAATAAATAGAAAATACCAAATAATAATTTTATACTATTTATCACTTCGTAGCAAATCTAACACGCATGAATGAAATTTACAATTCGATTTCATAAAAGTTATTATGACAGCGGTTTTATTATTAGTTTTTTTTTACAAATAGGCTGTTTAAAAGTCGTTTTAGACTAAAAAAAATTAATTTATAATAAGTAATGATATTTTTTAAATGTAATGTAGAATTTGTTAACATTTTTATTTAATATAAATGACCCATTAATATATTTTACCATTTGTTAAAAAAAAAAAAAAAGCTCGTTGCTTTCTTCATAATACCTAGTGCTTCTTTTTCACAACCATCCAAAGCACATTTTTAAGAATACGTGTATAATTGTAATCAGTAATAAAAATAATGCTGTCAAAACAGTAAAAAAAAAAAAAAATTAAACAATTTTTATACTAAGTTAATTAATAATGCCACCAGATGTTGCCAGTAAGTTTTTAAGGCTGGCGCCATCTGGGTGGAAAATAAAGTAAAATTTTTAGTAAAATAATAATTATTAATAAGAATTTATTTCGTAATTTTCAGCTACAATCCACATAGAAATAAATTTTTTTCCTTATTTTTAAACTTTTAAGTGTTAAGAGTTTTTATATTTTAGAAAATGCAGGTATCTAGACAAATCTCTTGTTTTGTTGATGGATAAATATTTTAGTAGAATCACAAAAATTGAAGTATGTTTAGACATTTGAAAGTGTGCATCTTGTTACTTTAATCCTATTTCTGTGACTGATATCTCTTTTTTAAATGTGATCTCACCGCTCAGTTGATACTGTCAAAGTATTTTTCGCTGTAAAAAGTATCCGCGCTGCAGATAAAGCGCAATATAAGTGTCACATTACTGTCACTTCATTTTGAAATCCTTTGGCAGCAGTTTTGACACCTATCCTGTTTGGCGTTTGTAAAAACAGCTTTTAGGAGTTGTGAATTTCCCCCTGAAATGAAAAGAACTGCATGTAAGAGAGCATTTACCTTAGGCGTGTAAAGAGCTTTTTTTCTACTTCTAGAGAAGATACGTTTATATAAGATTTGTACCAGCTTTTAGAGTTTGAAATCTAAAGGTTTCTAATGTGCCTGAAGGATTTAAAACTTGGAAGAAATCGTAGTTCAAAAGTTTGTTCCTAACTCTAAATAATTTAAATTCTGCTAAAACTAATATCAGTTTAAATATTTATTTTTATTTTAATGGGCTATATTTTTAGAAATTATTTAAACCAGCATCTTAAAGCCATAGAGGTAAAAATATCAGATTCTAATTAAAATAAAGTTCGGTTTAATGTCATCCAAATATTTCTATAGTAAAAGATAATAAAGTTTTATTTTAATGGATTAAATTCTTAGAAACTGTTTCGCCCAGCATCTTAAAGCCATGTAAATTATATATCAAATTGTAATTAAGATATGTTAGGTTTGATGTCATCGAAATGTTTCCAAAATAAAAATATTTCGGAAACATTTAATGAAAAGATAAAGTTTTTATTTTCATGGATTACATTTTTAGAAATTGTTTCAGCCAGCATCTTAAAACAAGGAGGTAAAAAAATATCATATTGTAACTAAAATAAGTTCGGTTTAATCCCATCTAAAGTAAATTTTGTTTCCGAAATATTTCTATAGTAAAAGATAACAAAACATAACATAATATATTAAAGTTTTTCCTTAACAGAAATATGAGAAGCACATTTAAATTAAACAGAATATGTTATTTAATAATTGTAGTAAAAAATATAATGTGTAGCAGTTATTGAGTTACAAAGTATGAATATAACTTTTTAAATAATTAACAAATTAGGAAAACAATTTAAAGAACTACTTATTTGAATAATAGCGTTGTTACATTTATGAATCCTTAATTTTTAAAAATCAGCTTTTCATAATTATGATTTAAAATATATTTCCTTTATGGTATATGTTGTAATATTTAAAAAATGTCTTTGAATTGAATGATATGTTAACTTCATTGTCATTCATTAATTATTCATTAAGCTATATTAACATTTTACCAACTGCTATTGAAAACTGTTTAAATTTTTCTTTATATTCTCTTATACGTAACGAAAACATTTTATTCAGTATTTATGCTTATTTTGAAATTTAATATCAAAGAATTAACTATCACTTGCATGTAATCAAATAAATACAAAAGTAAAATACATGCAGAACATTAAGTTATGTTTTATAAATTTTCTCTCTGAGATGGTTTTACAAAATATTAATTCAACGAGTGAAAAATATAAAAAGAACAATTTTTGCCCAATCCTGATTTATTTTTATGTTAAAAAGAATTGGAGCATTAAAAAATGTCATTATTTTTTTAATTTAATAGAAAATGTAAATATATTTGTATAAAAATTGAAACGAAATTTAGTAATTTTCTTAAAAATATAAATATGAAAACATTTTAATGAATCATTGTCATGTAGCTTACTTCATACAGTATTTCAATTATGTTTCTTAAAATATACACTTAAAATGTTAACTACATGAAAATTACCTACAGTTTATAAAAGATAACTTGCATTAATTTTTTAGAGTAAAAGTATTCTTTCAAAGGAATTAAATTGCTAACAAAAAATTAGTAGCTTCCACTAGCAAGATATAAATTGTGACTAAATAACATATAGATTATACATGTTTACTTAAAAACTAAAATATTTACCATGAGAAACAAGTAAAAATATTTCAGAATAATAATCTTATTTATTTTTAAGATTTTTTGTTATATTAGAAAGAAAAATAAAATTACACTGATAACAACATTATACACACCTAAAATGAATCTTCCAGACTAAATTAATCAACAGAAAGCAATAAAAAAAAAAAATTATAGAATTGTATTGTTAAAAATTAAAAAAATTTAAAATTTTGGTATTAATATTTATATATTTTTAATTAGATCAACCCACAATTTATAGGTTGAAAAGTTACTTTTTAACTGACAACTTCTAAATTTATCTTAAATAATTAAAATTTGTCTGATATGTAAATTCTTTAGTACTAATATTATTCAGTAGATGATAAATATATGTAACTTGATTAATGTATAATTAAACATTAACAATAGTTAATAGAATAGTTAATGACACTATTAATATTTGATAAGTTTGTTATACTTAGTATCTGATGTTGACTAACTATATCTTAAATATATATTCAAATTTATGTGTAGTTAATGATGTTAATAGTTATAAAAGCAATTAATGGAAATAATAATAGCTATAAAATAATTAATGGGAATAATAATTATGATAATAGTGTTAGCATAAGTAATGACGCTCGTATTATCTTCTATACCATTTAACAAAATGTATTTGATAAAACTTATCTGAAGTGCATAAAGTATTAAAAGCATACAATTATATAATATTAAAGCATGTTAATGCGTGATTAAATATAATATATATTTTAACCAATGGGCCTGAATCGCCGAGTGGCTAGCGCTCTGGCCCTCGGTACCACAGGTTTCGGGTTCGAGTCCCGGCGGTGCCATGGATGTGTAGTGGTTCAGAATCCACTTTAAACCGTAGGTCCCGGTCTAATAGGATCGCAGAGCGTTGCGGGGGCATTGTTATTCTGCGTCCGTGGCATATCTTCAAGTTACACGTGTCCCCTGGGTAATGCAAAGTGAGTAACTTCTGTGCAGCGCTTGCCTTAAGGCATCCAAGACATCCATGTCTGTTTGCCAGCTGCATTGGAAAAAAAAATATTTTAACCAATTTTCCTAATATCAAGTTTTTTTTTAATACCTTATTTGTCAATAAATAAATTATTACAAAAAACCCGAAATAAAACCAATAAATACGACTTGCTGTCGAAAAGTAAATACAATTTCCAGTTAAAAAATCTTTAAAACTATCTTCAAAAACAAAGTATTTTTAAAAGATAGTTCCGGTTTTAATGTCAACCGAAACTTAACAAAAAGTTCCGTAACATTGTTCCAGATAACTAAACCAATTGTATCCGCAAGACTATTCCAGTTCTGTTTATTTATACACCATACAAGCCACGTTGGCAGATTGAATACCAGTTAATATGTCACCATCATCATTTCCTGTCTCCAGACAATTCCTAAGACTATAATTTCCCAAAGGCTAAACCGAGAACTTTCTGTGTCCTTAATAGCCAGATACTGTTTTGCCCCCGAGGAAAGTCCGGTACGGTCACAGACAAAAGTTATTTTTCCTTTCTTTTTTTTTTTTTTCTCAGACGGCATTATGTCATGACAATTGAACGAGGGAACTAGCCGATTTTCTTTGTCTCGTGGGACTGCCGCTATCCTTATCATTCGACTTTTGTAGCCATCATTTATCCCCCTGATCAGGAATAGGGACTAAATAAAGAGAATTTAGATCAATCAGGACGGCGGGAAAGTTAAATAGCGTGATACTGGAAGATCATGCGCTATTTTTTCCTTTGTAATTGTTGAGCAATGGAATGTGAAAAATAATTACTTGTGTTTTGAAAGATTATTTATAGCATGCTTGTGGGTTTTTCTTTCAATTAAAATTTTTTTTTTTTTTAAAGTTAATGCAATTTATTTCTTTATATATCGCTAGTTTTTTAGTAAGTCAATATTTAAAATCAAGTCTAGTTATAGTTAGTATTTGTATAAATTATTATATTATAAATGTCTTCTTCATAGCCTGATTAGAGCATGAATATAAATCTATGCCGGACACATTGACTTTGTGACTACATGCGCAGCTAGCAGGAAATATGGTTCAGTTTATATTATTCTGTAATTGGCTCAGGTTATTATTATATTACAGATGTCTTCATTTTAGCCTGATAAGGGCATGGATGTAAATCTACGTCAGAACTAGCAGGGAAGAAAGTTCAAGTTATATTATGCAGTTATTGGCTCAGGTTATTATTGTATCATATCTGCCTTCGTCTTAGTCTGATAAAAGCATGGAAGTGACTCTCCTTGTGACTCCGTGCGCAGCTAGCAGGAAGGATGGCTCAGTTATTATTGTCTCAGGTTATTATTATATTATAGATGTCTTCATTTTAACCTATTTAGAGCATGGATGTAATTCTTTTTGGATTCATTGATCTTGTGGCCATGAGTGCAGCTAACAGGAAAAATGGCTCAGGTTATATTATTCAGTTATTAGCTCAGATTATATTATTCACTTATTAGCTCAGGTTATATTATTCAGTTATTAGCTCAGATTATTATTATATTATAGATATCTTCACCTTAGCTTGATAAGAGCATGAATGTAAATTTATGCCGGACTCATCGACCTCGTGGCTATGTGCGCAGCTAGAAAGAAAGATGGCTCAGGTTTTAACCCACTGACTATGCTGTTATATGCTAAATGGGTGAGATGTACCTACTTAAAAGTAGAAAAAAAGAAGCTGATTCTTCTGGAGTGAAAGATGCATATTCGTTTCATATAAATTTGACTTTACAATATACAAATCTGTGCCATAGCAACATACACTCTTCAGTGTATGTTTCAAATATATTGTATATTTACCTCTTCCATTTTATAAATGTAAAGTAGCTAGCCTTTTTGGATTAACATTGGTAAAATCTCTACTTCAATTAAACTATAAACAATACTAAGGACCTTAGGGTTTAATGCTCTCAATACTTTATATACTAGGACTATGTATAAGCTACTATAAATATACTAAATACTACTAAGAATATATTATGTACCAATTTTATGTATATACTATAAATATATTGTATACTACTAAGAATATGTTATGTACTACTATGTAAATACTAGGGGTTCACAACCTAGGCATGCCGATAATGTTTGTTCAGAGTTGGTTAGAGAACCGCTCATTTACGAGGCATAGTTTTTCCATAAATGCAAAAGAAAAGATGACCTTGCACCCAGTGCACAAAAAACTTTATTTGGAGTCATGCGAAATTTCTTAACGGATAAGAAACAAAAGATTTCTAGAAATAAAATTCCACCCGTAGACTTACGAAATGGAAGCAGTTTGAACAGAGATGGATGATAGGTGCTTTTCTGTTATGGGTATAAACAGACGAATTGCTTGAAACCACAAGAAATGTTTGTTTACTGAAAATATATTGTGTTCGTTATCATGGATGTATACTTTATCTATGACCTTGATTTATCAATTGTTAGGGATTATACATCCTGTCATTAATAATGTCATCGGTAGATTAGATGACAAGGATTCGATTGTTTGGTCTCCCAATGTCTAGATATGATTCCTTTAGGTATTTTCCCTATCGAGAGCCTGAACTAATTGGAATATAGAATTCCGGTTATTACAGGAATAAGGTTTAATTGCTCGACTACATGCTGCTTCACTTTCGTGGACTGCTGTCATGTATTGTAGTATATGATTGCATACATGTTATAAAACACCTTCCAATGTAAAGCACCATGTTAAAAGTGAAAGCGCTCACTGTTTCTGCCCTTATTAAAACCTCAATTTTTCCTGCACTGAGAGGTGCCATGTTAATCTTTTTGCACTATTCTCGAAAACTACGCATCATTAAATTATGGGCTTTTTTTTTCTTTTTTGAGCAACTTTTATGTACTCCAGAGCTCAGGTCCTCCCTACACAGCTATGTATTAAACGAAAAACCTATAAAATAGATGCTACCTGTAATAGTGAATTTGAAACCTTTAAAATAAATTTCTTTACGATCTTTAAATGGGTACCCACAAATCGTTTTCACCCCTGATAAAATTATAGGTAGGGGAACATCATTTTGAAGATTAAGCAATTTGCTTAAAACAAATTTTTAGTAGATCCAGTGATAATTAAAATTAAAATTGAAGAATATTTTTAGCCACATTTATTTAAAATGGAATAAATTAATGTTTGAAAAGTTTTCGATTAAAGACATTAAAATCTCATTTTGAAAACGTAATACATAAATAGCAGCATACCAAATTTTACTAAGATAATATTTTATTAAATGGCAAAAATAAAATATTTTTCTTTAATGTAATGTAATATAATGTTTCTGTAATGCGTATTTTAAGGTACTTAGGGTAAGCGATTGAAAGAAAAGTAATTTTTTGAAACATGTTAAAAACTGCAAATATATTTTTAATCGCACTGGTACTTCTATCATTATTACAAGCAAACATACATTGTAATGCCCAAAATAGGTAAATACATCTAATTGACTTTAAATAAAATAAAACGTGTTCTCTAATTCAAATGCAAATGAAATGCATTGAAGCTTAACAGATCATCGCGGACAACTCTGAGCACCGATGTCTTTTTCTCTATGAATTTTATCTCATTCCTTACCCTGACGGCTTTTTTAAAAGCAATTCTTCACGACAAAGCGAAGATTTTGATGGAAACAATAAAGACGAACAAAAAATAATCCAACATAATGGGAACTGTTGAAATTATTTTGTTTCCTATTTCGGACGTCAGTAAATAAATAAATACATATTTTGTCTACCTTGGGGCTACATTGTGAATACATTAGCGGGACGAGCCAAAGTTCCTCGCATGCATTATGCAAATTTTTTTGACGCCCAACCACAAAAGCTCAGCCTGACTGGATACTTTAAAGATAAGTAAGAGGTCATGTTTTGCGACGACTGCGAAAAGTATTCTAATTTGTGAAGATGCCTTTCGAATAATGTATTCATGCGCTTCGTCATTCACTGATATCGAATTGCGATGCCATCTTTCACTTCGCATTCGTAAAAAGGTTTCCATAATAGGTGTAAAAGGTAGTTTCTCTCCATAAATATGAAATGTAGAAGAAAAAAAAACAAAACAGTTTCTGCCTTGTTTTTCAAAAACGCATTTGTGACAATGAAAAAGACAATTAAAATTTCTCCAGGAATGCAAATAGTTTTGGATTAGTTACTTCCATTCTTAATATTTGTTTGGTGATTTTATACAATTTGCTTAAAATAAACGTTTAATCATTAAAATTGGCAATGGGACATGATATATGAAGACTTTAGCCGTTATTTATTTAAATTGAATAAATTTATACTTGAATTTTTTTGAATAAAGAGTAAATCTTCATTTTGAAATTGTAATTCACAAATAGCAGCTTACAAATTTTGATTATTTATTAATAAAATGGCAAAAATAAAAGTATTTGTTTCATTTATGAAGGGATGTAATATTTCCTGCACATGTGCAAGCGATGTACGTTCTTTTTAGCACTTAAAAAAGTACCTCTTGTGAGTCATTTTTTAAAATTGCAATATTTTTTTTAAAAAATAGCAAAAATAAAATTATGTTTTCTTTAATGCATGCTGGCTTTAGGTACTTAAAAAGTACTTCTTTGAGTCAATAATATTAAAATGTAACACAATTTTTTTTTATCTCACTGGTAATTGTATCGTTAAGCACAGATGCATTGTAATGTCTAAAATAGGTAACACCTAAGTGACTTCTCAAGTAACATGTTCTCCTTCTTCAAAAATTCAAATGAAATGCTTTGAAGCATTATAGATCATAAAGGACAACTTTCTTTGAACACAATGACATTTTTTTTTTTTTAACATCTCATTCCTTTGCTCCTAGATGGTTTTTAAAAGTAATTCTTCATGAATAAAAGCGAAGATTTACGGAAACAAATAAAGACGAACCAAAAAATAATCCAACATAATGGAATCGTTTAAGATTATTTTTTTCTTTATTTTTTATTCTGGTCGACAGAAAATAAATAAATACATATTTTTTGTCTTTACCTTTTTACATTGTGAATACATTAGCGGGACGAGACATCTTTTATGCAAATATGTTTCTTTTGACGCCGGTAAACTCGCCGGACTGGACACTTTTAAAGAAAAGCAAGAGGTCATATTTTGTGACGGCTGAGGAAAGTATTCTAATTTGTGAAGATGCCCTTCGAATAATAGGTATCCATTCCGGCTTTTGTCGGCTGTACCGATATCGAATTGCGATGCCATCTTTCACTTCGCATTCGTGGTTCCATAAGAGTGTAAAAGGTAGTTTCTCCATAAATGGAAATGTACAAAGGAAAAAAACAGTTTGCTCTGTTTGAAAAAACGTATTTTGCATTGTAAAATGAAAAAGACCATTAAGATTTCTGCAGGAAGGCAGATAGTTTTGGTTAGATACTTCAATTTTTAAATATTTGTTTGGTTATTTTAGATCCGGGCCAAAATGTATTATATGCGATATATAATGTTAAAGATCATTTTCTTAAATTGTTTGACTATTAAAAGTTCAATTTTTCATGAGATATTATTGATCAATTCTGACATGAAGTACTTTGGCTTTGTATAATAATTTCTATGTTTTTAAATTTAGTAGTATACCCCGTTTTAGCAAAGCACCTACACAATGCAAGCGCAACGGTTTAAAGTATTTCAAACATATTCATTTAAAGATTTAAAACAAGCAATCAGTTAAGATTTAAGATTTAGTTCTTCATTTTGAATAAGATTGACTAATTTTGACTAAGATTATTTTATTAAAATGGCAAAAACAAATTACTGTAATATACGTAATGCATTGTTTCTGTACGTTTTTGGGTACTTAAAAAGTATCTCTTTGAATCATCTTAAAACTGCAATGCATTTTTATTACATTGGTAATTGTGAATATCATTATTCTAAGCAAAGATGCATTGTAATGTCTAAAATAGTAACATCTAATTGACTAACATGTTCTCTTTCAAAATTCAAATGAAATGCTTTAAAGCTTAGCAAATCATCACGGACAACTTTTGAACCAATTTTCATTCTTTACATGAATTTTATGTCATTCCTTTTTTACCTTCCCATGACCATTTCAGAAAAGTAATACTCCATGACAAAGTGAGAAGATTTACGGAAACAAAAATAATCCAACATAATGGAATCTTTACGGAATTATGTTTTCTTTTTATTTCTATTCTGGTGTTGAACCAGAAAACTTAAATAAATACATATATTTTGTTTTCCTTACTACATTGAATACATTGAGTCGGGATGAGACAAAAGAGTTCACTGCCCATTAATACATTTTTAGACACTTAAACCAGAGCTCATTTCGACTGGACACGTTAAAAGATTAGTAAAGGGTTTTGCATTTGCTGACTGCGAGAAGAATATTCTAATTTCTGAAGATTATGCACTTTCAAATAATGTGTTCGCGCGCTTCGTCGTCGCACCGAAACTATCGAATTGCGATGCCACCACTGCTGCTTCGCCTTCATAGCAAAAAGATCTCTCTTTAAGAGAGGTAGCAAAAGGGTAGTTTCTATGCATAAATACGAAATGTGGTAGAGAGAGGTTTTGCTTTGTTTTTGACTAGCAACTTACGCATTTTGCATGTAATGAAAAAGACAATTAAGATTTATGCAGGGATTTCCGCAAACTGCGGCAGTTTAGGATTGGAGAAATACACCTAGGAAGATAATATTTGTTTTGCTATTTCGTAGCACCTGTTTGCTTAAAATAACAGCTTGTTTTATTTCTTAAATCAGGGTAATAATTAAAATTGACAATGGGACGTGATATAGACTAAATTTTTAGCCACACATTTATTTTAAAATTGAATAAATTAATGCTTTTGAAATTTTTCAATTAAGATTCAAATTTTCATTTTGAAAATGTAATTCTGGCAAATGACTGCATGCAGAATTTTGAACAAGATTATATTAAAATGGCATCTTTAATGGCACGTAATGTAATGTTTCTGTAATTTTCCTTTTCTCTAGATGCGGCGTAAAAAAAGTGTCTCTTTTGAGTCAAAGGTTAAAACTGCAACATAGAATTTTTTCATCGTCTTTACTTTGCGTGAATTGTATCATTCTTATAAACAAAGACTGCATTGTAATGTCTAAACATAGGTAACACCTAATTGACTTTAAGCAGCATGTTTTCTCGTTCAATTCAAAGAAATGCTCACTCAGGCTGCATAATAGACCATAGAGGGCGACTTTGAACACCAATGACATTTTTTCACATCTCATTCCACTACCCAGATGACTTTTTAAAAGTATCTCCATGACAAGAAGGCTTGAAGATTTACGAAAACAAAATAGAGATGAACAAAAAGTAATCCAACATTTTCAGTGGATCGTTTGCAAGGTCTATTTCTTTATTTTCTATTATTTCAAAGGAAGATTTCTCGCCAATGCATTATGCGAAATTTGTTTTGGACGCCCAACCACGAGGAGAACTCAGTTCGACCTAGTTACTTTAAAGGAAGAAGTGAGAGGTCATATTTTTGCATGACGGCTCGCGAAAAAGTCATTCTAATTTGTGAAGATGCACGTTTCAAAATAATGCATTCATATGCACTTCACGAAATCATGCACCAGATATCGAATTTCGCTGATGCCATCTTTCACTTCGCATCCATAAAGAAAGGTTTCCATAAGAGGTGTATAAAAAGAATGGTTTCTCTCTCAAAATAGGAAGATGCGGAAGAGAAAACAGAAAATTTGTATTGTTTTTGTTTTGAAAAGTGATTTCTGCAGGGAATGCAAATAGTTTCGGTTATTCAAGTATACTTCAATTTTTCGCATATTTGTTTTTGGTTATTTTAAGATTCGGGACATAGTAATTATAATGCTCTGTCATGTTAAAGGTCTCACCTTTATTGTTGATCAGAGCTATTATGAATTCAAACTTTTTGATGGGATCGTCATTTAGACAATTCTGACATGAAGTAAGTGGGGCTAAGAGATAATAATTTTCTATGCATTTCAATTGAGAGTAATGTGTCCTTTTTTAACACATAACAACTACACAATCGCAAAATACACTTTGTTAAATAAAAACTGGTTTGGTAGCTGTTATAACCGTTTAAAATAGCACTACCATTTATTATTCGAGGGAATACTCAGTAGTAGATTATTTATTAATAGCAAAAGACAAAATATTTTTCTTTAATGCTCGTAGCTACTTCTAATGTTTCTGTAACGTCTGCAGCTAATGTATCATTTTTGAGGTGCTCAAAAGTGCCTCTTTTGAGTCACGCTAAAACTGCAATGCAATTTTTATCGCTCATCTGACATTGTAACCATTATTATTATAAACAAAAGATGCATTGTAAATGTCTCGGAAATAGGTAACACCTAATTATGACTTTACGTTCATGGAGATATTCTCTAGTTTTAAAATTCAAATGAGAAGTACTTTGAGCTTAGTAGATCATAAAGGTAACTTTTGAGCATCTGATGTCTTTTTCTTTATCAATTCAATCTCATTCCTTTTTACCCGATGGCTTTTAAAAGTAATCTTTTTCTTGACGAGAAGCCGAAGATTGCAGGCGAAACAAATAAAAAAAAGAAGAAATAATTCAACATAATGGAATCGTTGGAGTTATTTCTTTATTTTCATTTATTTCAAGGTATCAAGAAAGTAATATCATGTTTCAGTATTTCCTTACTACATTATTGAATACAATAAGATGATTTGAGACAAAGTTCCTCGTATACATTAATACTGGAAATTTTTTTGACGCAACCATGTAACTCGCTCGACCTAGGACTTATAGTAAAGGGGTCATATTTTTGTGACTGACTGCGAAAGATATTCTAAATTTGTGAAAATTTCTTAGCTCAAATAATGTATTCATGCGCTTCGTCATGCACTGATATCGAATTACGTGCCATCTTTTTCACTTCGTATCCATAAAAACGTTTCTATAAGAGTGTAAAGGTAGTTCACTTCATAAATATGAAATGCATTGAAAGAAAAACAGTTTTGCTTTGTTTTAAAAAACGCATTTGCATGTCCTGAAAAGACAATTAAGATTTTTTTGTAAGAAAGCAAATGGTTTTGGAATAGATGCTTCAATTTTTATTATTTGGTTATTTTATACAGTTTGTTTAAAATAAATATTTTATTCAGTAAATCTAAATCAAAATTAAAATTTGACAATGGGACACATGATACAGGAAAAGACTTTTTTTAGCCACTTTTATTTAAAAAATTGAATAAATTAATACCAGTATTTTTTTCATTAAAGATTAAATCTTCATTTGAAAAAAAGTATTTAATGAATAGAAGCATGCAAATTCTGACTATTATTATTATTTTTATTAAAATGGCAAAAAAACCAAATATATATTTTTTAATGTACGTTATGTAATATTTCTGTACACCTTTTAGATACGTAAAAGTGCCTCTTTTGAATCATGTTAAAAATGCAGCACCAATTTTTTATTATTTACACTGGTAATGCTATCTTTGTTCAAAAAAGATGCATTTAATAATATCTAAAATAGGTAACATCTAATTAACTTTAAATCTAAAACATTATGCTTTCAAGCTTAGCAGATCCATTACGGACAACTTTGAGCGCCGATGACACTTTATTCTTATGGATTTTATCTCATTATTTACCTCGACGCATTTTTAAAAGTAATTCTTCAAGACAAAGAAAGCGGAGATTTACGGAAACAAAATAAGGAATGAACAAAAAATAATCCAACATAATGGAATCTTTGGAATTATTTCTTTATTTTCTATTCTGAGCGTCAGAGAAAATAAATAAATAAATACATATTTTTTGTCTTTCACTCCCATTGTGAATACATTAGCGGTATGAGACAAATTTCCGCGCATGCATTATGCTAATTTTTTTGATTCCCAGCCATGAAACTTGCTCGACTGGAAGTTTTAAAGAGAAGTAGAGGTCATATTTTTGTGACGGCTGCGAAAAGTATTCTAATTTGCTACGAAGGTACCTTTCATATAATGAATTCATGCTCTTACGTCATGCACTGATATCAATTGCGATGCCATCTTTCACTTCGCATTCGTAAAAGGTTTCCATAAGTGTAAGGTAGTTTATTTAATAAATATATGAAATGTAGAAGAAAAAAAAAATCTGTTTTGCTTTGTTTTAAAAAACATTTGCATGTAATGAAAGACAATTTCCTTCCAGATTTTTGTAAGAAAAAACAAATAGTTTTGGGATTAGTTACTTCAATTTTGTTTTTTTGTTTGATTATTTTATGACCTGGGACATAATGTATTACAATTCAGATCTAATTTAAAAACTCTTTTGTTTTGGACTATTATAGATTCAATTTTTGGTGGGATATTATTGATAATTTCTGACATGAAGTAATTATGGCTTTGGATAACAATTTCTATGTTTTGAATTTAGTAGTATGACTTATTTTGCAAAACACTACACAATGCAAGCATAATAATTCAAGATTTAAAACGTATTCATTTAAAGATTTAAAACATAATCCTTTAAAGATTTAAACATAATCATTTTAAGATTTTTGATTTAAGATTAAAATTCTTCATTTCGAAAAATGTAATTCTGAATAGCAGTATACGAATTTTGACTAAGATTATTTTTTTATTAAAAATGGCAAAAAAAAAAAATTACTGTAATATACATAATGCATTGTTTCTGTACGTTTTAGGTACTTAAAAAGTATTTCTTTTGAGTCATGTTAAAACTGCAACATAGAATTTTCCTCGCACTTGTAATTGTATCATTCTTATAAGCAAAGCTGCATTGTAATGTTTAAAAAAGGTAACACCTAATTGACTTTTTAAAACATGTTTTCTCGTTCAAAATTCAAATGAAATGCACGACACAATGGATCATAAAAAGCAACTTTGGACACCAATGACATTTTTTCATATCATATTTTGTGAGCATGTTTGTGAGGTCATATTTTTGTGACGGCTGCGAAAAGTATTCTAATTTGTGAAGATGCGTTTCAAATAATGCATTCATATGCACTTCGTCAGCACCGATATCGAATTGCGATGCCATATTTTTCACTTCGCATTCATAAAGGTTTCCATAAGAGGTGTAAAAGGTAGTTTCTCTCCAAAATAGGATGTGGCATGAACAAAAATTGTATTGTTTTGATTTGAAAATTGATTTCTGCAGGAATGCAAATAGTTTCGGATTAGTATACTTCAATTTTTAAATATTTGTTTGGTTATTTTAAGATTCCGGGACATAATTTTTATTATATGCTATATAATGTTAAAGATCTTTTCTTATTGTTGATTAGAGCTATTATGAACTTTTTGATGGGATGTCATTGGACAATTCTGACATGAAGTAATTATGGCTAAAGATAATAATTTCTATGCATTTCAATTGGTGAGTAATGTGTCCCGTTTTAACATAACAACTACACAATGCAAAAACACTTGTTAAATAAAAAGCTGGTTTTTAGTAGCTGTTATAATCGTTAAAAAATTGCTTCCATCTATTATTCAGGGAATATTTATAGTGAGATTATTTGTTTTTTATTAAAATAGCAAAAATAAAATATTTTTCTTTAATGCATGTAATGTAATGTTTCTGTAACGTACGGCTATTTTTTAGGTACTTAAAAAAGTACCTTTTGTGTCATGTTAAAACTGTAATGCAATTTTTATCGCACTTTTTTAATTTTATTATTATTAGAAGCAAAGATGCATTGTAATGTCTAAAATAGGTAACATCTAATTAACTCCTGAACATGTTCTCTTGTTCAAGATTCAAATAAAATGTTTTTGAAAGGCTTAGCATATCATAAGGGCAACTTTGAGCACCGATGACATTTTCTTATGAATTCTATCTCATTCCTTACCTCTGACGCCTTTTTAAAAATAATCCATTATGGTAAGCGAAGATTTACGAGAACATATAAAGATAAACAAAAAATAATCCAACATAATGGAATCGTTGGAATTTATTTCTTTTATTTTCTATTTCGGGTGTCAGAAATAAATAAATAAATACATATTTTGTCTTCCTTACACAGCGGAACGAGACAAAGTTCCTCGCATGCATTTTTATGCAAATTTTTTTGACGCCCAACCACGAAGCTCGCTCGACTGGACACTTTAAAGAGAAGTAAGAGGTCATATTTTGTGACGGCTGAGTAAGTATTCTAATTTTTGAAGATGCCTTTCGAATATGTATTTATGCACTTCGTCATGTACCGATATCGAATTACAATGCCATCTTTCACTTCGCATTCATAAGGTTTCCATGAGGGTGTAAAGGTAGTTTCTCTTCATAAATATGAAATGTGTGAAAAAAGAAAGGTATTGCTTTGTTTTGAAAAACACATTTGCATGTAAGGAAAAAGACAATTAAGATTTCTGCAGGAATTGCAAATAGTTTCGGATTAGATATTTCGATTTTTATATTTGTTTGGTTATTTTATGACCTGGGACATAATGTATTATAAGCAGTACAATGTTAAAGATCTTTTTTCTTAAATTGATTTGAACTATTATAAATTCACTTTTTGATATGTCATTTGGAAATACTAACATGAAGTAATAATGGCCAAAGCTAATAATTTCTATGTTTGTCAATTCAGTAGTATGTCCGTTTTATGCATTTTAATTATGCATGAACACATACATAATTCAAGCATAATTGTTAAATAAACGCTGGTTTTAGTTGATTTTATAACCGTTAAAAAAATGCTTTCATATATTATACAAGGAATTCATAATATTTTACCTGGCGTTAAATTTTAAGATAGGCAGCTTTTAAAGAAATATTTTTAAAATTTCAGATGCTTTTCGTATGTTTCAAATACTAAAATGTAAAAATTATTTGTTCTAATTAATCATATACTATGGAGACCATAATTGCTCCATCAACATTTATAGCAAAAGCATATCAGTCCCATTTGGCATTTATGACAAAGTTCTGTTTCAGAATATGAAAATTGAAGAAGAATATTATAGTGTCATAGGACATTTTATTTTATTTACCAGTTATTATTAAAGCCTGGCATATCCTATATATAAACCTTATTTGTTTCCATATGATTACTACCTTATTTTGTACTACAACTTGTTTGCAGTATATCATTCAAAAAACAAAAAAAAATATTAATCGCCTTATAATCGTATTGATAACTTCCTTATAAATGGAGATAGAACACATTTTATAACACCATTTTTGAATAGTTAAAACAATCCTATAACCTGATTGTCTCAAAATGGAAGGCAAATATATATAAAGCCTAACAATAACTGCCCAAAGGTTGATGAAATTCTTGCATTGGGAATTAAAAATATCAAACTTATCTTACATTAAATTAGGTTTTTTTTTCAAATTTGTAATGAAGAAATATAAAAATTGGTATGGTATTTGTTAAAATTAAAAAAATATATATATATAGCTAATTTAGAATATAAATAGTTAAAGTTATGGTTTTTGTTTACCTATCAGAATTTTCCCACGTCACTCTACTTAATTATTAATATGTAAAAAAGCATATCTGTGATACAAAAATAATTATATTAATTTTTAAATATCTATACTTAAAATTCAAATCAAATGTTTGATATCTTTTGAAATGATTGGATAACTGGTATATTGTGCGTTGTATTTTCCTTCTAGCAAAATCGGTTTCGGACCGTCTATGTCGGGAATCGGCATAATGTCTAATCTGTAAGACTGTAATGTCCTGTGCAATAGAGAACAATAAAACTGTAAGCCTATAGTGTCCTGTACAAAAAAAGAAAAATAAATCTGTAAGACTGTAATGTCCGTCTATTGAGATTAAAAAAAGAGGGTTTTAACCTTCCCAGATCATCCTTGTTCTAAACAGTGATTGCAAAATATTGAAGCGTGGCTGATCTCTCTTGATATATTTTTGTCAACTACATATATTGCCATTCGTCACTCTGGTTGAGAAGGTGGTGATATACCATTTGGTGTAGCCTAGATAATTTTAAATCTGCTATACATCTATCGTTTCTGGAGGCAAAGTTTTCCGTAATGTAACTTTGATAATGCTAAACCTGCTATACATCTGTCTTTCTTGGACAAAAATTGGTGATTTCCCTGTGGTGTGGCCTAAATGACGCTAAATCTTCTATACATGCTATATATCTGTCGTTTTATTGGTAAAATCCTATATAGTATAGTTGCGGCCTGATGGCCAGCTGGCTAGCGCTCTGGCGGTTGGTACGGAAGGCTTCAGGTTCGAATCCTGGCGATGGCATGGATGTTTGTTGGTGGTTCGAATCCACGTAAAACTGTAGGTCCCGGTCTATTTAGTCTAAAGTGTGCACTAGATGACCGTAGAGCGACGAACCAAACCTTCAGAGTAAAAGCTTGGATAAAATAGCAAAGCCTTCTGTAATGTAGTTTGAATAGTGTTAAAATCTGATATATATATGTCTTTCTTGGTATACAATTGGTGAATTCACTCCGTGGTGTTGTCCGGATAACTAAATCTGCTATAAATGCTATATATCTGTCACTCTAGTGGCATGGCCTCCATAGTATAGCTTTAATAAAATTGCGAAGTTTCGCCAATGTCTTCCATAATATAACTTGGATAATGCTAAATCTACTATACATCTGTCTTTCTTGAGGTAAATTGATGATTCCCCCTCCCCATTATGTAATCTTGATAACTAAATTTGCTATGCATGCTATAAATCTGTCGTTCTAGTTGAAATGTCAAATAGCTTGGATAATGCTGAATTTGTAATAAATCTGTCGTTCTGATGGTGAATGGCGTCAGAATGCTGGACAAGGAGAAATAAAAGCGTAAACAAATATTATGCATGATTAATTTGAATTTATTTTCGAGCATCAGAGAAGTGGTTTGCCAGAAAGGACTTCAACTTATAAAAAAGAATGTTTCAGTGAGATGATACATATCAAGTATGTTTTTAATAACATATTTTTTTAATTCGACAAATTAGTTGCCGAGATGTTTTTTGTTTTAATGATTGAGTCGTAAAATACATTAATAGATTCCTTATTACTCATTTAACTAGAATTAGTAAATATTCTATTGAATAACAAAATAGTCAGCAGTGAAGTTAAAAATAAAAAGTAAAAAATTTAACCCAAGAAATAGAATATATTTTTTAAAAACTACTTTTAATGTAAAGAACTCGTAACAAACCTAAATTCATTATAAGACATACTTTATTCCTTAAAAAAACTCTTGTAATTGGTTTATGTTTAGAATAAATACAATTAAATATTCGTATATTCTTAGAGAACTCTTGTGGAATATAACATATATTTTCTGTTCTTCAAAAAAAGTTTTCATTCAACTAAATAATAATTATCTTTCTATAGAATATTGTGCTTGAAATAGAGGAATACTCGTTATCTTAAAAAAAACTTTACTTGCAACCAAATACTACTTACTCAGTAATTATTTTCAGAAAAAAATATTTTATGACTATACGTATAGTCATAAAAAAAATCTTTTCAGAAAATTATTTTTTTTTTTATTGTTTGTTCATGATAAACTATTATTAGCTGTTCTTAGGGGAGTTGTTAGTCTTGTACAGTCTTGTTAGGGAAAATCTTTTAACTATAAATAGCTATTTGCTAATATAAAAAATTAAAAATTTACGTTTCACCATTTTTCAAAAAATTATACTTGCAATTGTATATACACAATAAGTATCCAGTTATACCACCATTTCCAGTTTATTTATTTCTTAGCATTTTATGGCAATTAAATATCTATTTTTTTTTACAGCATTGATACTTTTGGTTCAAAATTGTCTTATAAATCATTATTTGCCACACCGTGCATTTTGTGCAATCACAATTTGAAAAGGAACATCCTCAAATGTAGCATCTATTGTTCAGATTAACCCTCAATATCCGGCAGCGCGGGACGGACACCAACATGAGTAGTTTTTTTTTTCATGGATGAAGGTAAAGGGGGCAGCTTGTGCTGTGATGGATAACCCGTTGGTAGAAGTCTGACTTGATCCGAATCGCTGAAGAAGGAGGGGAATGCCTTCCAGGGACTTTAGGGTAACTACCACGCATTTTCGCATTGTATGGGAGGAAACCAGGAAAAACTTTCACCAGGTAGTTTGACTAAGAAGATTCTGAATATCCCAAAACGCCATCGAGCCTCTTCGTTTTTTGAAACAGTGCCTACAACAAAAGCCACCAGCTGACTGAACCTCAGCTCTAATGCTCACCTGCGGCGCACATTACCACTGAATCACGAGTTGGGCAGGTAGCATCTAGTGGTTTCAACCTTTTATTCTTACTCTTCGAGCTTGAATGAAAAACTTTCTTGAATATAAATACACTCAAGAGTCAAAACATTATGATCACCCCTACATTTTGCAATGAACTCGCCTGGATGACGGGAAGGCACGTGATCAGGTGGAAGTGGTATTTAACTGCTGCTGGAGAGACTGAAGAATCATTCTTTCACTTACTTCTGTGTGTGATGGAAACGGCTGCGGATCTAAGCGACTTTGATAGAGGGCAGATTGTAATGGCTCGAAGGCTCGGAACAAGTATTTCCGAAACTGCACGACTCATGGGTTGTTCGCGATCTACAGTTGTTAGTACTTATGCAAAGTGGATGAATGACGGTGAAACCAGTAGTAGACGACATGGTGCTGGATGTCCACACGCTATCAAAGAAAAAAGTTCGTCGGAGACTGTCTCGCATGGTGAAGCAAAACAGGAGCTGAACAGTGGCTCAGCTGACAGCCCAATACAATGCAAGGCCAAGTAGAATAGTATCGGAGCACACTGTTCAGCGGACACTGTTGGATATGGGGCTACGCAGCAAACGTGCCACTCGTGTGTCTTTGCTGAACAAATGTCATCGCCAACAAAAAAAGCGCTCTGTCCGGAACATCGTGACTGGTCCATGGATCAATGGGAGAGAAGTTGCCTGGTCAGATGAATCACGGTTTGTCATTCATCACGCCGATGGCCGTGTCAGGATACGCCGTCTTCCAGGCGAACAGTTGCACCGTCTGTCCAGGCAGGTCATAAACAGGCCGGTGGTGGCGGTATTATGCTTTGGGGGACGTTCTCTGGGCGTCTCTGGACACGTGGTTGTGGTAGAGCAGACCATGAATGCTACAGGGTATCTGAACATCATTGCGGACCAGTTGCACCCTTTACATGGCCTCTGTTTTCCAGCTGGAAATGGAATGCTTCAACAGGACAACGTCCCTTGTCACAAGGCTAAAATTGTGTTGGAGTGGTTCCAGGAACATGATGATGAATTCCAGTTAATTTCCTTGCCGCCTAACCCACCTGGATTTCAATCCGATAGAACACATTTGGGATGTCTTGGGACGGCAGCTCAGAGTTCAAAGACCACCAATTCACAATATCTCGGATTTGCGTGACCGTTGCTTAAACATCTGGTACAATCTGTCTCCGGCCATCTACTAAGGACTTGGGGCATCCATGCCAAGGCGGGTTGAAGCTGTGTTGCGTGCCAAAGGTGGGCCAACTCACATTATGACAGGTGGTCATAATGTTTTGGCTCTTGAGTGTATATCTCACTCGTCCTCGGTCTCATCAGGGAAGCATTCTGTTCGACATAGATTGAAGGTTTCGAACTAATATCTCTTAGATGGTGTGACCACCCGACCAGTGGCCGATGGCAAATGTGCGCAGCTAGCTTACAGTAGGGCTGAAGTCCGAATCCGCTAGCGGCAATATTATAGCCACCGATTTCGAAACGAGGAGTTTCGATGGCGATTGTGATAATAGTCACTGCCGTATCGCCAGTCGTATTAGTCAGACTGCTGGTGGGACTTTTCAGATTTTACCCTCTTGCTACACATCTAAAATACTTCCCGAAAGACGCTATACTTCCCATCATTCGTTGATGGCTGTTCATAATCACGAGGCCCACACGATGCCCACCCTTACTTTCTGAATGGTAGGGGTACATGGCGCTAGGCACGGAGGTGAGGTATGGAGAAAAATAATTGGTATTACCAACGCGCTACCAATTACCCATCGCTCATGATTCTTTTCAGAAGTTATAAGGTACTTACTATGGATTAAAAATATTGACATTTTACTATCCATTGAGTTTAAATGATAATCAAACTGTAATTAATTTCTGTGTTTAAAAGACTACAGTTTCCGTTTCGATTATTTTAATTTATTATTCCTGTAAATTATTCATAAAATGACTAATTCCTTAAGTGAGCTATAGATTTAAGAACTGGAAATGTATGCATAGGTAATTTTGATTAAGGGAGCAATTTCAAAAATGTTTTTAAAGATTTATGATTTAAACTCTAAAACAATATACAATGCAATCATTTTAAGACAAATTCCTTGCAAAAGAAATTATTAATAATAACGACTTTATTAGCTTAAACGGAGTATTTTCGAATTATTATGTCGTCTTTTGGATTTGTGATTACATATTTTTTACGGTTGTGCTTTAACTTTATAATTTTTACTTTTATAATAGAGAATTAAGTAAATATTTAAGTGAAAAAAAAAAAGAGAATAAATGACAATACGTCCAGATTATAATCTTATACTGTATAATAAAGGTTAATTAAATATAATTATGAGCTAAAGTTACATCTTAAATGAATTCCACAGGTCCCACTGTCTAGTGGCCAGCTAGCTTACAGAGAATCTCGGATTCGAGTATGTTAATTGCTTATGTTTAAGTAAATTTCTTTCTGAAAAGAAGAAGCTCGCTGATGTTGAAGACTTTATATGAAAAGCGCTTGACATCTGGTTTTAGTCTGCTAGGATATGACGCACACATACAGGGTTGTTTAAATAGCAAACACATACTTGTCTGACGATTGTTCGTGGTAATCACAAGTGGAACAATGTAACCCTAAATGTATAAAAATCTTGAAATTAGTATGTATATTTTTTATTATAATAAACTTGGAGATGCAGATAAATGACTCCACATCACTGATAGTTTCACTTCAATTTTCATTAAAGCTATATCCGAAAAACTCTCTTTTTAACGTTTGAAAAATAAGAAGAGGAAATAACATCACCTCTTCTTCTCAAAAAAAAATAGAACTACAGTTTGTTGATGTCCCACTGTGATACTTCTGTAACAAAATGGGAAATAATTTCTTAATATCCGTCGGAAGTCAGATGTTACAATATAAATTTTTTCTAATTTATGTATAAATAAATCTGAGAAATATTATTATTGTTATGATGTTATAGCTTATGGAATGCAGACATTTTGACGTAGTAATTCTACACTAGAACACTAGGCATGTTGCAAAACCATCATTTTCACATTACTGTCATTGTGATATTACAGTACTGTGGGGATGATGAAATAGCATTATCGCGGTACTGTGATAGCATGATGAAATACATTATCACGGCACTGTGATAGCATGTTGCAGAACCATACTTTTCCCGGCACTGTGTAAGTAATATCGCAGTACTTTAATGAGGATGAACACTCATTTTCACTGTACTGTGGTAACTGGCAGAACTATCATTATCACAATACCGTGGGTGATAGTGATATCATATACTAAGGTGATGATGAACCATCATCACTGCACTATGATAAGAATGAACTCATTATGATTGCAGAAGCATCACTATGAGCACTGGGATAGTGATTTCGCGGTACTATGGTGATGATGAACCATCATTATCACGGTACTGTGATAATATTGTTGCATAATCATCATTATTACAGTATTGATAATGATGCTTTTGCAGTATGTCCAGCGCTCGTCAAAAAGCATCTGTCACATAGTTATAATATTTTGCTCCATAATCTTAAACAAATATACCTAGATTGCATGTGACGAGTTTAAACCCTCTAATCTTTTCTTCAAGCCCAATGGAATTACTTTATGGCCTAAAGATTTATAGTGCCTGTACCAGGCAAACTTTCAATTCGCCATGGCGTCATAGGTTCCAAACCAGGATTTTCTAATCTGGAAGCCTAACGCATTAACCACTAGGCCAATTCTGACTAGAATGAATATTATAGAAGAATAATTATTAATAACATGCTGAATAAGGCAAAATAAAAATTATGTTTCGTTTACCTGAATCTTTTATAATTGGCGCTAGAAGATCTTCAGACAAACACTCTTATCAGAGAATAAATAAAAAGGCTCTCAAATATTTTAATATGCCAAACATTTTCCAATTATCTGTTTTAAGCATTAAATAACGGAAATATTCATGGCTTCTCTTCTTAACATCTTTTTTATGCTAATTAGCACAGCTTTCGAGAAGAAAAACGCCTCAGTAAAAGTATTCTATGCAATATAAAAAATCATAAAAATCCTGAGTTTCACATCAACGCAGATTTATATTAAATAAATTATAATATCCCAGAGAGAGTAAGCTAAAAGACATTTATTTAAAAAAATTATTCATACGATATGTTAAAAATTATTATTAATTTTAATATGTTTGACTTATATTCAGATTTTTTAAAAGAATTGTTATTTCATTTTATTCCTTTCCAAAAATTTATTCAGCAATCAATTTTTTTTCAACAATTTTGATACAGGAATCCTTAAAAAGTCATTAAAATGTACAAAAATTTGCATGAATTTTAAGTGTTAATAAAACAAGATTCCTAGAAAATAAAAAATATGAGAAAAAAAAATATTAAATATATTTTAAATGCCACCTTGATAACTGTTTACATATATATTATTGCAAGCACTAATATGCCATATTTGGCCGAACAGCCTGGGGCCTCTGATTATTAACATATTTTATAATAAATATATATATATATATATATTGTATTATAAAAAATATGTTATTAATTAAAATTGGAAGTCATTACATTATATGGCATATTAATTAACTTGTAATAGAATTTATATGTTAATAATAAATTATTTCGAATTAAAAAAATTAAATGGTAAAAGTTTTTAATTGAAAAATACATATTTTTGAAAATTAAAAAGCCAGAAGAAGTACAAATTAATATAACATCAAAATTTTGACTGAGAATTTTAATTATTATAACTAAAAAATCTATTAATTATTACAACTAATGATTTTAATAATTATAACTAAAAATTATTAATTATAAATAAAAATCTAATACAGTTGATATTTCAGCTAAGCACTGTTATTGTAATTTTATACTCAGTTATATTTTTATATATTAGAGCTGTAATGTAGTTATTTTCTTGGATTTATATATATAATAATGAATGCTTTTATTTATTTTAAATTAATTGATATTTTGATGAGAGTGATTATTATTATTTTTAAGATAACACAAGCGAAAATAAAAAATCATTTTATTGAACTAAATATGGGCTAGCATGTAAAAGAATGCAGAGCAGGTTTTAATTGGTTTCCAACATCGTAGTTACTTTTTTTCAAAGCCATGAAATTTGATAGAGATTGTGGGCGAATAAATGAGTGTCAAGTGTAAAACATGTGAAGTTTTCAGGATTTTCTATTCATGGGCTTACAAATGCTGAATGCTCATCTCTAAAAGAAGCATATATCTAAATGCCATCAGAGACAATTCATTTCCTTTGTTGATTTCCGGAATGTAAGACAATTTTTTTCCAATGCAGCTGGCAAACAGACATGGACGCTTAGATGCCTTACGGAAAACGCTGCACAGACGTTACTCACTTTGCATTACCCAGGGGGCGCGTGTAACTTGAAGATACGCCACGGACGCGGAGTAACAATGCCCCCGCAACGCTCTACGATCCTATTAGACCGGGACTTATGGTTTAAAGTGGATTCCGGAACCACTTCCATGGCACCGCCGGGACCAACCCGAAACTACAGCGCCAGAGCGCCAGAGCGCTAGCCACATTAAAGCCCTATGTAAGACAATACATATATTATATTGTTTTCAAATCTCGAGCACTGTGATTTGACTTGTGATGAAGCACCTTGAAACCTGATGGAGCACTTTGACCTAAAATAAAAACATGTACATACAAACGAATATTATATTAATTTAAAATTTCGATTATCATTTGAACTAGGATAACACTTTTGATACTATCATGGAACAATTTGACTTAATCTTATAACGATGCACTTTCCCATGATCCTGCCATAGAGCACTTTGACCAGAGACATTATGTTGTTTCGTATCCGAATATTTGGATAACATTTTTGTAGCTTTTTTATCCTGACCTTTATAAAGCATTTTAATCTAATTTTTTAATAATGAAGCATTTTAATCTAACTCCACATTAGGCACTTTGACCCAACTGTATGACGTACTTCGACCTATGCAGATGTCAGAACCACTAGAATGTCAGATGTGTAGTAAATTCAAGCTTGAAGGCATTATGGGAGAATGCATGGCAGCTAATACACTACATACACGCTCTACCCTCATTGTTTGGAACAGACACACGAAAGTTTGGCATTCGAAGGTAATGTAGCTTATTTTGAGTTTTCCAATTTAAGCATTTAACATTGGCAACATAGCTTTTTAAAGGGCCTGATGGCCGAGCGATTAGCACTCTGGGACTGTCGGCGCCACAGGTTTTGATTTCGAATCCCGGCGGTGCCATAGACGTTTGTAGTGCTTCGGAATTCCCTTTTAACCATAGGTGTCGGTCTCATATGACTCTAGAGCATAGGGCTGACAGCCCTTCCTATCTTAAAATTGCCTCCTATCTTAAAATCTGCAAGTAGCCAAACTGCCTTGGCCGCCATCGGGGTGTTTAACCAATGAAGAAAAAGAAGAAGGTAGCTTTCTAATTAGTTTCACTTGTCATATATCGAAGTAAGCTTCCTCATTTCCAGAAAATTGACACGCTTTCTGTCAGAATGCTACTCCGTTTCTTCTTCTTCCATCAATAAATAAGGGAAATTTTACTGTGTAGGATTTTCGATTAATATATTTTATTTTTAAAATCAAATGAAAAGTATCAACTTAAAAGTTGCCCGTTGGATTTGCCAAATGAGAAAATATTCACGAAGAATTTACGGTAGTGAATTAAAAAAAAAATTAAAAGGCTTTACAATTTTTCTAGGAAAAAAATTCAGATTAAAAAAATCTATAAAAGTTGCTCCCAAAATAAACTAAAGAATGCTTCACCGATTTTAAAATCAGACCGACGACAGTTGGTTAAAAATTATTACTTGATTAATATCAAAATATTTCATCTCACACCTCACTATGACTACATGTTTACAAAGCGGAGCTTTTGATAATACCACATGCAACACTACATTGCATGTTTATACATCGTGAGACCTACGTCATTTGTGCATGATAACTTTTATTAGGCTCAAACTATCATAAATTTTTAATTATGCAAACATGACAAATATGTTTGAATGTCCCATATTCCTAGAACAACCTCAATGGGTTATATGATGCAGCCATTTATTTAATTACGTACTTCTAGCTATGTAGATGGCTGCAATTTGATACAAGTAGTAAATAGGCGAGATGGAAGTGGCATACTTTTTCCTCGATAAATCAATACGTAAGTCATCTACCCACATCGAATGGCCGCATTGGTTGAATTCCCAGACAATTTGTCATCTACTTCTATCAACATCCGCATCAACCGTCAAAGGGTCATCTTTCCCACAGCTATTGGTGCCTCTTCTTTTACGTCCGTCACCAAATAAGACTGATAAAAGTATTTATTAGCGCCCTTGGTAGTAAATTTATTTGGATTCCGTGTGACGACTTTTACTGCTCCTTCTTGGACTTCTGTGCTTGGACAGTTTTTTTTTTCTTCTGATGCACGAAACTTGTTAACTTGCCAACGTACTGGAAAAAACGGAAATAAAATGAAGTTGAACTGATGACGTAATAATATATGCTTAATAAAAGTTTTTGCGTATTTAAACTTTATAAGCAGTAACTATACACCTTTTCATGCAATGCTCAGATGATCATTTTTATACAAATTATTTCTTAAAAATAGTTTTTGTCTACATATAAAAAGCAAAACATTTGTCTGTTTTCTTATGACCTTAAAAGGACTGTTTTCTTGGGACTTATAAACCTATTTTCATCTAATATATAGTCAAAATTATATAAAATATAGTCAAAAAATATAAAAATATTAAACTATTTTATAATTGAATAAATATTTTTTATTTATATTCTTTGTTAATGCCCCCAGATGGCGCCAGTAATGTTTTATTAATATAAAATAATATGTGGCAATCGACGTTCCAGCTGCCTTATAAATTTATTATAATTCATTCTTTTAAGTTTTTCTCAGTAAATCTTCACACCTGGCTCCTTTATTACTTCGCTTCTATATTGCTTGCATCTATTGTTTTTATTACTAATCAATATTATATATATTAATGGAAGATATATATTTAAAATGTATAGTTTTTTATATTCGTCACTTAAATCCCATAAAAATTTGTTAGAAGGATATTTTTATCATCATGATTACCATATTATTTCTTCGATTTAAAAAGCAATAATTTTAAATATTTGAAAATATTCAAGTTTATGGAAAGTAAAAATACTTTATTTTGTGTAGTCAAACAACACCGGCCTATAATCTACTAATCATGATGTAAATTACCTATGAAATGCTAAGATTACTTTTATTTAATTACAGAAAATTCATAAAACAACCAGGAAAATAATATTGCAATATGTTGATTTATTTTTATAAAATGAAATCATTTTCGTAAAACAAACAGCTGGCATTTAAAAATATAAGAATAGGGAAATGGGAGAACTTGCTTACAAACGAAAATACTAACAACACTAGAAAACACTAGAAAATAATAATTCGAATATACTAATAACACTAGAAGTGTTGTATTGTGGGGATACATGTTACGCATGTGTTAAAGGTAATAAATTTGGTATTGGGTGGTTTTATTGCAGTATTTTTAAGCATTAATCTTAGAATAGCCGAAATCTGTTTAAAAAATTACCTTTTATTTTGAATAATACAGATTTCAACATCCTCCAATGTAAATGAAATTTTTTTTTTGTTACAATGTGACAAAAATCAACATATAAGAAAAAAATTATTTCGCTGAGTCATTAAAGTTTTAATAAACCCAATTTTTCACTCTCTTTCGCAGACCTTCTGCTACAAATCTGCAGTTCTAGGGCGGATATATTAAAGAATATCAAACTATTTGTGTGGTTTATTATGTTTACGATGATATATGAGTTACAATTTCGAACATTATTAAATTATTCAATATTTTTCCAAAAGATTTAAACTACTGCTTAAAATATATAATAAATAATAAAATGGTAGCAATAAATAAATATACGTCATATTAACTTCAAAACAGGCATTTGCTACGGATGTAAAATATATAAACATTTTCGATATATTACTGTCCATCAAAATTATCGAAAATTTTGTGTACTTTTATTTCGGATTATTAATTATTTAATTTTTTTGTGAGTGGGTATAATAACTTATTTTCCATTTAAACAGATCTAATTTATACTCAATTTATCTTAAATGAAATGGTAGTGGAGAACAGGGTGTTAATTTCATATTTTCTGTTACCGAAGCTTTGAAACCTAAAAAAATTGTTAAGGAGAGTTTGACACTTCAAAAAGTCAAATACTCGCCAAATGTTTTTGAAGTTACTCAGAAGCACAAATTTTTGAAAATTATTTAAAAATATTTTTGTAAATCCTTGTTCACTTTCATTTATATTTCTTTTTTTTTTTCCCACATTGTTATGTGTTACTTTTAATCAAAACATTTCTTTGTTGTCTTTAAAATTTTGTTATTGATTGGCATGCTTGTAAGTATCGATCATTTCTTGTAAATTTGAATAATAATAATAAAAAAAAATCATTTCATTGACAACGATGGGAAAGTTGATGTATGTCATTAACACAGATTGTTTTGTGTATATATCGAACCAAATATATGAAACAGGTTTCAACTAGAGATTTATTTTTCAATGTTTTAATTGTTTTATTTCCAATAAAAATTATGGGTATTGCTTTTTGAGATTAGAGTATTTTGTTCCTTTGATCAATTTTTGTGTCCTGTAGAACACTTACAATATTTGTTATTGATTAATTATTTTTCTTTAAATTTCTTTCAGGAACTTTTCTATGCAAAATATTTATTTAAATTTCTTTCACGAGCTAATAATTAAATAATGCAAATTGTTCAAAAAAGTTCGTCTGTTGAAAGCAAAGACAATTTTATTTTAAAATGAAAATGAGATTTTTCTATAAAAGATTTTCTATAGCTTTATATTTTTAAGATTGCTGTCATACGTTTTGTTCATATATTAAATTCTAAATGTTATGTGTAACCTGTATATCGGCCCAACTGAAGGTTATATTTTTTATTTTTTCAGATAATTTCTGATAGCTTTTGTAGTGTTTTAATAGCTTAATTGCGAATTACTGAGTTCAAAAGAGTGAGAAGGAATTGGTCTTTCAGAGCTGTAATAGTACAATGAGGTTCCAACATATCAGATCCTTTCCCCTGGTAATGCTGAATCTACAAATGTCTTTCAATTGTGCTTGAATTCAAATCAAAGAGTCATCATTTGAAAACAATTTTTTTATTTCCAATGGCAAGGCAAGTACAAGAAGAATAAAAATAGTAATAATAACAAAAATAACAAGGGAAAAAATACAAAAGAATAAATGTCCACAAAATGCACAGATGGCCGAAGTCCTTGCCTTAAGAGTTCTCTGGCACGCCAGTAAAGCGCTGTCTCCGAGTCGCCGTCAAGTACCGCACATCGTTGGAGGTGGTCTCTGTTCATTGGGTCACTTGAACCACATAGGGGGCAGCCAGGATTCGAAAAATATTTTAATGCGATGGAGATGTTCTGCTAGACAGTCATGGCCAGTCAGAAGTCGGAACTGGGCGACAGCATGCCATCGCTGATTGTTGGGTATTGCTAAAAGATCTTCAGCTCTCCAACGCTTTGACGATCTCATCATGAATTTGTAGCTTGTGGTTTTTAGTCATTATTTGTTTGATATAAAGTTTTATAGAATGGAGGGATCTCTCGTTTGAAGTAGTTTTGAGCCTCTTTTTGCTAGACAATCTGCTTGTTCGTTTCCCAAAAATGCCACAGTGGCCAGGTATCCACTGAAGTACCACCCGTTTCATTTTTAAAGTCAGTTCCCGCAAATGATTTTGACTCTGGGAGATTTCCTCTGATGAAGGCGCCTTGGTGGAACTAATAGCCTGAATTGCGGCTTGTGAATCAGACAAAATAACCGCTCTGTTGAATCTATCCTGGAAAATTAGTAAATACTTCAAAGCAATTCGGATAGCCTCCACTTCTCCATCTAAAGATGTTTGATATTTCCCAGCTGAAGCGTAGAAGGAGAACAAGTTCGAAAAGACTCCTGAACCTGCAGTAATGAGATTTTTCATAAAAAGGAGCCATCTGTGTATACGTGCAACCATTCGGATTCTGGGTATCTTGTATCAATAGTATCAAGTGTATAGACCCTCAAACATCCATAGAGGTGTTCTTCTTATAAAAAGTTCATCTGAAAGACTTAAATTTTACTCAATCTGCATGTAATCAAATGGACTATAGGGCTTTTCTAACACCTGAAAAATAGCTGGCAAATTAAGGTTCTGTCTGACATCCAGAACAAACTGAACAAAACCTTTTGAGTTTTTAAATTTCTGGTGGTTGTTGGATAATTAATCCAGTAGGGATTTCCAGTTCTAATAAATTTCGCAAATAGAATCAGAGAAATTTATTAGAACTGGAAACCTACTGGATCCCTACTAAATTTGAAAACAATAATATATTTAAATTGGATCAGAATCAGTGAAAAGTGTATTATGATGATTTATGGAATTAATTCCCTGTACTAAACAACTCATAATCTTAGGGCCCTGATGGCCGAGTGGCTATGGTCTGGCGCTCCGGTATCACAAGTTTCGGCTCCAGTCTCGGCTGTGCCCTGGATGTTTGTAGTGGATCAGAATTCACTTTAAACCGTAAATCCCAGTCTAGTATGACTGTTGGACGTAGTACTGACAATCCCATTCCGTAAAAAATACCTCCTGTCTCGAAATCTGTAAGTAGGTATACATACTTGGCTCACCATGGGCTGTTATAACCATGGGCAATAATCAAATCAAACTTGTTCTGAAATATTTATAGAAATAAGTTTTAAATATATTTATAGGTAAGAAAATCACTAATTATTCATTGCGTTACAATTAATTATTAAAAATTCTAGTAATCAATTCAATTTTTATTCTAAAAAACATTACAAAACTTTAATTGCTAAATAAAATTATTTATAAATATAGACTTTAAAAATAATATATTGAAAAACAATTAAATGAAAGGAAATAATAACACAGATAATTATTCTATAATGCAAAACTTTAAAAAATATTTATCAAATATGAAGTTAGTTTATTAACATAAAAACGTCAATACCTATTAGTAAAATAAAGCACCTTTCTAAATTAAAGAAATTTACATGAGAGAAACATAAATGTGTCTTTTAAAATAGTGAATACCTTGAAAAATACGAATCCGTTTCAAATCTTACAAGGAATAATTTTTTAAAAAAAAAAAAAAAAAAGGAATATTATGTAACATAATTTTTATTATTTTTACTTCCTAAAACAAATACTATTGCCATAAAATTATTCAAAGCGATAAATGATGATGCCATTTGGGAAAAATAAATAACCTTTTTTAAAGGTGAGTGTAGAATTTAATCCCAAAAGTTTGTTTTAACTCCTATACATATGATCTAAAAGATTACATAATAAATAATCACCATGTTCTTGAAACTCTCCTGGGATTTCTGAAAGCTTTAATGAAAGACAAGATTTCACTTTGCATTTTGTCTGGATTCTTTTTTCATTTACCTTTCATGTTCCTAAAGATATTCTAAAGTGTAATTTTTTAAAAAAATGGAAGAAGGAATAAAAAAAGGAATCCCGATTTAATTAATCACGCTTGTTGCCAGACGCACAACGCTCGGAATTTAACGAAAAGAAAATTTGTGCATTATACTGCAAAAAAAGTTTTCACGAGGTTTTACACGATTTAAATTGAATGAAATTCCCAACACCAAAGAATACTGTTTTTCTAAAGTAAGATAGATCTAAAATGGTATGCGGTGAAACCTCGGATTGAAAACGGTAATTATGTAATTAGCCAACAAATGTCATATTTTTAAAATTCTGTAGCTTGTTAAAATTATAATTTTTATCTTCAAAATTTAATTAGCAGTGCAGTTTCAAATAACGATGTTCATTTATTTAAATTCGAATACTATACATTTTGAGATACATTTGTACATACATTATATACATTACATCATTAGCATGCAAATTTGATATGCATTTCACTAAAACAGGTTTTATATTTAATTTATTCAAAAAATGTTTATTTAATGAATTTCAAACCTATTATTTTTCTCCCAAAGTTGAAAGGTGATTTTGTGACTATTCGCTTGATTTGTAGCAAATTCAGCATTACAATGGCTGCATATGCTGTCATGTTTATAGGACGAAGGAGAGAAATGCTGTCTTTTATGTGTTTGTTAATTATATTTTACTTACATTAACGACAAGAAAATAATCTGTCGCATGTGTGTTATTTGCGAAGCACATATCAATCAACTATTTTAAGATAATTTATCTTCTTCTTCAGTGGCGCAACAGCCCCATGGTGCACCAAGACCTTCTGCCTACTGACATATTTGAAGACAGAAATATTTTCTTTTAACGTGGTTGGGTTTTCAGCTCTACGCCCAAAGATGTACAATCATATTAAACTGGGACCTACTGCTTAATGTGGATTCCGAACTACCACAAACATCCATGGCACCGTTCGGACTCGTACCCGACATCTGTGGCTTCCGGCGTTAGAGGGCTAGCCACTCAGCCATTAGAACCCTTATTATATTTTACTCAACAAAATTTCGAAAAAAAAAAAAATTATTTAATTCTGTAAAGTTATTTAACACTAAGCGTTGTCTGTTAGCGATGTATAAATGAAAATTGAAAACATTTATAAAAAATAAGTTCTAAATATACAGTAATATAAAAATTACAAATTATTTATTACATTTAAAATTAATTATTAATTTTAATAATCAATTCAAATTTATTCTGAAATATCGATACAGATAAGTTATAAACATTTCTAAATAATAAATTACAAATAATTCACTGTAATTACACTTAATTATTAAGGATTCTAATAATTAATTCAAATTTATTCTGAAAACATTATAAAAACACAAACTGTTAAATAAACTTATTTTATATTCACACACTTTTAAAATAATATATAGATAAACAATTAAATACAATGAAATAACAACAGAGTTAATAATAATTATTCCTCTAATGCAATTATTTATCAAATATGAAATTAGTTGTTTAACAGAAAACATTAATGCTTATTAGTAAAATCAAGCACATTTTTAAGTTATGGAAATTTACATGAATGAAACATGAATATATCTTTTAAAATATGGAATTGCTTGAAAAATTCGAATTCGTTTCAAATCTTACAAGGATTAAATCTTGAAAAAAATATTATGTAACATAATTAGTGTTTATTATTCTTTCTTCCTAAAACAAATATTATTGCCATAAAATGATTCAAAACGAGAAATTATGATATCATTCGGCAATAATAAATAACATTTTTAAAAAGAAGACGGTTGTATTTAGTGCGAAAAGTTCGTTTTAATTCCTATATATATGATATAAAAGATTACATAATAAATAATCACCATGTTCTTGAAATTCTCCTGGGATTCCTGAAAGCTTTAATTAAAGACAAGATTTCACTTTCCTTTGTCTGGATTTTCTTTTTCCATTTATCTTTCATGTTTCTAACGATGTTTTAAAGTGATTTTTTAAAAAGAAATGGCAGAAATGGAAGAAGGAATAAAAAAAAAAGAATCCGCTTTAATTAATCACACTTTTGCCAGATGCACAACGCTCGGAATTTGTGTATTTTAACGAGATGAAAATGGATGAGTTGTACTGTAAAAAAGTTTTAAAGAGTGTTTACTCGATTTAAATTGAATGGAATTCCCAACACCGAAGAATGATGTTTTTCTAAAATGAGATATATCTAAAATGGTATGAGGTGAAATCTCGAAATGAAAACGGTAATGATGTAATTAGCCATACAAATGCCATTTTCTTAAAATTCTGTAGCTTGTTAAAATTATAATTTTTAACTTCGAAATTTAATTACGAGTGCAGTTTCAAATAACAGAGTTCATTTATTTAATTTCGAATACTGTATATTTTGTCATGATTATACATTTATATATTTAACATATGCATGCTAATGTAATATGTATTTCACTAAAATAATTTTAATATTTTGTTTATTCAAAAGAAAACGTTTAATTGAATGAATTTTAAACATATTTTTCTTCCACAGTTGAAGGCTATTCGGCATTATTCGATAGATTTGTAGCAAGTTCAGCATTACAAAAGCTATATATGGTGTCTTGTTTATAAGAAGGAGGAGGGAAATACTGGTGTATTTTTTAATTATATTTTACTTACTTTAATGACAGGGGATATTATGTCGCATGTCTGACCAATGTGAAGCAGTTATTAATCCACTATTTTAAAATTATTTTTCGTCTTTTTCATTGACGCATCACCTCCATGGTGGGCCAAAGCCTTCTGCTCACTTTATCTTAAGATAGGTAAGTTCTTCGCAATTGTCAGTCGTGTGACATAATATTCACATCTCAATAAAGTAACAAAAAATATAATTAAAAAAACGTCAAAGAACATTTATCTCCTTCTTCTTATAAACAAGACTGCATGCAGACTTTATAATGCTGAACTTGCAAAAATCAGGCAAATAAATATCGAATAATCCCAAAATTATTTTCAACTGTGGAAGAATAACAAATATGCTTAAAATTAATTAAATAAACTTTATTTTGAATAAATAAACTATAAAAGTTTTTTTTAGTGAAAAGCATATTCCATTTGCATGTATATGTTAAAAATGTAAATGTATATACATGATAAAATGTTTAATATTTGAAATTAAATAAATGAACTTTGTCATTTGAAATCGCATTTCTAATTAAATTTTGAAGTTAAACTAATTATAATTTTAACAAGCTATAGAATTTTAATAAAGTGACATTTGTATGGCTAATTATATAATTACCTTTTCCATTCCAAGATGTCACCTTATACCATTTTAGATATATCTTACCTTAAAAAAACAACTTTCTTCGGTGTTGGGAATTCCATTAAATTTAAATCGAGTAAAAACCTCGTAAAAACATTCTTTTGGTATAACGCATCCATATTCTTCTCATTAAAATACAGAATTTCCGAGCGTTGTGCATCTGGCAACAAGCGTGATTAATTAAATCGGGATTCTTTTTTTTAATACTTCTGCCATTTCTTTAAAAATTCACTTTAAAATATCTTTAGAAACATGAACGATAAATGAAAAAAAATAAATCTAGACAAAAGAAAGTGAAATCTTGTCTTTAATTAAAGCTTTCAGAAATCCCAGGAGAATTTCAAGAACAGGGTGATTATTTATTAAGTAATCTTTTAGATCATATATACAGGAATTAAAATGAACTTTTGGGACTAACTACAACCATCTTGAAAAAAGGTTATTTATGTTTCTCGAATGATATCATGTTTTCTCGCTTTAAATAATTTTATTGCAATAGTGTTTGTTTTAGGAAGAAAGAATAACAGAAACTAATTATGTTACATAATATTCTTCTTTTATTTAATCCTTGTAAGATTTGAAACGGATTCGAATTTTTCAAGCTATTCAATATTTTAAAAAACATCTTCTCTTTAATGTACATTTCTTTAATTTATAAATTGATATTATTTCACTAATAGGCATTACCGTTTTCTATTAAACAAATAATTTCATATTTGATAAATATATATATTTTTATTATTCGTTATGGAATAATTATAAGTGTTATTATTTCCTTTTGTTTAATTGTTTATTTATGTCTGATTAATATAAAAGTGTATCATTATGAAACAATTGTGTTTAATAATTAGAGTTTTATAATGTTTCAGAATGAGATTTAATTGATAATTACAATTAATAATTAAATGTAAATGCATTTAATATTTTGAAATTTTTTTATTGAGAAATATTTAAAACTTATTTTCATAAATATTTCCAATTTTCACTTACTCATACCTAACAGACATGGCTTATTGTTAAATAACCTCTCCGAATTAAATGATAATTTGTTTATAGTTTGTTGAATAAAAAATAATGAGGAGCTTGTTGGCCGAGTGAAAGGCGCTTTGGCATCCAGTACAACAGATTTTGGATTCGAGATTCTACGGTGGCCTGGAAGTTTATAATGGTTCGAAATCCTCTTTAAACTGTTGGTCCCGGTTTATTAGAGAGCATTATACGTAGGTCTGACCACTGAACCACGTAAAAGAAAATATTCCTGTCCCAAAATCTGCCAGTAGACAGACGGCCTAGGATAACCACGGGGCTGTTGCGCCAATGAAGAAGAAGTAATACTTAAAATAGTAGATGATACTTAAAATAGTAGATTGATATGTGCTTCGCAATTGACAAACATGCGACATATAATTCCTCTGTCATTAACGTAAGTAGAAAAATAATTAAATAAGACAGCATTTCTTATAAACAAGAAACTGTATGCAGCCTTTTTAATAATAAACTTGCTATAAATCAGGCGAATTAATGTCGATTAGTCACAAAATCATCCTTCAACTCTGGGAGAAACAAATATGCGTTTTAAAATTCATTCGATGAAAGTGGTTTTTGAATAATTAAAAATATAAAAATTGTTTTCGTGGAATTCTTATTTGCATTTGCATGGATATGCTAAATATGTAACAGTATTAAAATATCCAAATGCATCATATTAGTAATTAAATAAATGAACTTTGTTATTTGAAACTGCATACCTAATTAAATTTCGAAGTTAAAAATTCTAATTTTAATAAGTTATAGAATTTTTAAAAAAATGACATTTGTATGGCTAATTAGATAATTACCTTTTTCATTCCGATTTCGAACTTTCACCGCATACAGTTTTAAATATATGTTACTTTAGAAAAACAGCCTTCTTCGCTGTTGGAAATTCCATTCAATTTAAATCGAGTAAACCTTGTATAAACTTTTTTGCAGTATAACGCATCCATTTACTCCTCGTTAAAATACAGAATTTCCAAGCGTTGTGCATCTGGCAACAAGCGTGATTAATTAAATCGGGATTCTTTTTTTTTTATTCTTTCCTCCATTTCTGCCATTTCTTTAAAAAAATCACTTTAGAATATCTTTACAAACATGAAAGATAAATGAAAAAAGAAATCCAGACAAATATAAGTGAAATTTTGTCTTTAATTAAAGCTTTCAGAATTCCCAGGAAATCCGGGAAAATTTCAAGAACATGGTGATTATTTATTATATAATCTTTTAGATCATATATATGGGAATTAAAACGAACTTTTGGAACTTTGTTTTAGGAAGGAAGAATAATAAAAACTTATGTTATATAATATTCCTTTTTTTTAAAAAGTTAATCCTTGTAAGACTTGAAACGGATTCGAATTTTTCAAGCTATTCACTATTTTAGAAGACATTCATGTTTCTCTCGTGTAAATTTGTTGAATATAAAAAATGGGCTTTATTTTACTAATAGGCATTAACGTTGTGATTAAACATGTAATTTCATATTTGATGATAATTTTTTTATGTTTTTCATTTATAATAATTATCGGTGCTATAAATTCCTTTTATTTAATAGTTTATCTATGTCTGATTATTTTAAATGTGTATTATTATCAAATTTATTTATTTAATAATTTATGTTTTATAATGTTTCAGAATAAATTTATTATAATTAATAAACACAATTAATTAACAATAAATTGTTATTAATAATTAATTAATTAATGATTTACAATTAATACAAATTATTAATTATTAATTCAATTAATAATTTGCAATTATTTTATTTATAAACACTTAAAACTGATTTTTATAAACATTTCCAATTTTCATTTACACATCTCTAACAGGCATGTCTTAGTCTTAAATAATCACACCAAATTAAATAATAATATTTTCAAAAATTTGATGAGTAAAAAATAATAAGGCGCTTGATGGCGGAGACACTGACACTAGCAGGTGTCGGGTTCTTGTATCTGTCATAAACGTAATATATTATATAATAATATATATGATATTTATTATATATAATATATATGTCATAAACTAAGTAATAATATATCTAAAAACCTCAAGGGCAGAATCTCTCTCCTTCTTCTGATAGACAAGACACCGTTTACAGTATTTCTTTTGTAATGCTGAACTTACTACAAAATAGGTTAAATATCGAATAGTCACAAAATCACCTTTCAATTGTGGAAGAAAAAAATATGTTTAAAATTAATTAAATGAACATTTTTTAAATAAACAAAATGGAAAAACTCATAATAAATTTGCATGCATGTGCTAAATATGTAACTGCATAATCCTGGCAAAATGTATAACTTCAAATGAACTTTGTTATATGAAACTGCATTCCTAATTAAATTCCGAAGTTAAAAATTATAATTTAAACAAGCTATAGAATTTTAAAAAAAATTATGGTTCATTACATAATTACCTTTTTCATCTGAGATTTCGCCCCAAACCATTTTCGAAATACCTTACTGTAGAAAAACAACCTTTTTCGGTGTTGGAAATTCCATTCAATTTAAATCGAGTAAAGCCTCGTAAAATTTTTTTTTTTGCAGTATAACGCATCCAATTTTCCTCTCGTTAAAATACAGAAACTCCGAGCGTTGTGCATCTGGCAACTAGTAGGATTCATTAAATCGGGATTTTTTTGTTTGTTTATTCCTTCTTCCATTTCTGCCATTTCTTTAAATAAATCACTTTAAAATATCTTTAGAAACATGAATGATAAAGGAAAAAAAAAAAAAGAAATCCTGCCAAAGTGAAATCTTGTCATTAATTAGAGCTTACAGAAAACCCAGGAATATTTCAAGAACAGGGTGATTATTTATTATGTAATCTTTTAGATCATATATATATAAGAATTAAAACGAACTTTGGGACTAAATAAAACAGTCTTCTTTTTAAAAAGGTTTTTTATTTTTTTCGAATGATATCGTAATTTCTCGCTTTGAATAATTTTATGGCAATAGTATTTGTTTTAGGAAGAAAGCATAACAAAAACTAATTATGTTACATAATATTCTTTTTTTTTTTTTTTTTATTTAATCCTTATAAGAATTGAAACAGATTCGAATTTTCAAGTTATTCCATATTTTAAAAGACATATTGTTGTTTATCTCTAATGTACATTCATTTAATTTAAATATTGTCATTATTTCACTAATAGGAATTAGCGCTTTTTTTAAAACAACTAATTTAAAAACTTGATAAATAATTTTTTTTATTTTTGCATTATAGAATGATTATCTGGGCAATTATTTCGTTTTATTTAATTGTTTATCTATGTCTGATTATTTTAAAAGTGTATTATTATAAATTAATTTTATTTAATGATTAGAGTTTTATAATGTTTCACAATAAGTTTGAATTGATTATTAGACTTTTTGATTAATTGTAAAAGTGAATAATTTTTAAAATTTTTATTTATAAATGTTTAAAACTTATTTCTTTACATATTTCAGAATAAATTTGAATTGATTATTAGAATTACTTATTAATTATTAATGCAATAAATGCTTTGTAATTCTTTATTTATAAATATTTAAATCTTATTTTTATAAATATTTCCAGTTTTCAGTTTACACATACCTAACAGACATGGCTTAGCGTTAAATATCTTAACCGAATTGAATAATGAATGTAATAGTTTTTTCTATTTAAACAATTACAATCTATTAAACAATCTATTTTTTTATTTAGTTTTGCGTTATAGAATAATTATCTGTTCTATTATATCATTTTAGATAATTGTTTATCTATTTCTGATTATTTTAAAAGTATATTATTATAAAAATGTATTTAATAGTTTATATTGTGAAACAGTATTTATTTTATATTGTTTCAGAATAAATTTGAATTAAACATTAGAATATTTAACAATTAATTGTAAATGTAATGATAATGATTTTGTAATTTGTGCATTTATAAATAGTTAAAACTTATTTTTATAAATATATATATATATATATATATAAATATATTAAAAATAAAATAAAATAAAAAAAGACATAAAAGGCCGCATGTCACTCCTTCTTACAGACAAGACACAGTATGTAGCCTTTGTAATGCACAAATTGCTACAAATCAATCGAAATAATGTATAATAGTCACAAAATCATTTTTCAACTGTGGAAGAAAAAAATATGTTTAAAATTATTTAAATCAATATTTTATTTAATAAACAAAATAAAATTCTTTTTTTAAGTGAAATGCATATTTGCATGCATATGTTAAATATGTAAATGTATCAACATGCAAAATGTATAATATTCTAATTTAATAAATGAACTTTGTTATATGAAACTACATCCGTAATTAAATTTCGAAGTTAAAAATTATGATTTAAATAATCTATAGAATTTAAGAAAATGACATTTGTATGGCTAATTACGTAAAAACCGTTTCCATTCCAAAGTTTCACCGCATACCATTTTATATCTGTCTTACTTTTGAAAAAGAGCATTCTACGGTGTTGGGAATTCCTTCCAATTTAAATTGAGCAAAACCTCGTAAAAACTTTTAATCGCAGTATAACGATCCATTTTCTCCTCGTTAAAAATACAGAAAACAAGCGTTGTGCATCTGGCAACAAGCTGATTAATTTTCGGGATTCTTTTTTTTTTTTATTCCTTCATCCATTTCTGCCATTTCTTTAAAAATCACTTTAAAATATATTTAGAAACATGAAAGATAAATGAAAAAAAAAAAAAAGAAATCCAGAGAAAGGAAAGTGAAATCTTGTCTTTAATTGCTTTCAGAAATCCCAGGAGAATTTCAAGAACATGGTGATTATTTATTATGTAATCTTTTAGATCATATATATATAGGAATTAAAACTTTCGGTATTAAATACGACCATCTTTTTTAAAAAGTTATTTATTTTTCTGGAAAGAATAATAAAAAATGCAATTATGTTACATAATATTTTTTCAAGATTTTATCCTTGTAAGATTTGAAACGGATTCGAATTTTCAAACTATTTAATATTTTAAAAGACATATTTATGTTTCTCATGTAAATTTATTTAATTTAAAAATGCGCTTTATTTCACTAATAGGCCTAACGTTTTCTGTTAAACAACTAATTTCATATTTGGTAAATAATTTTTAATTTTACATTATAGAATAATTATCTATGCTATTATATATTTTTGATAATTTAAAAAAGTGCATTATTATAAAATAATTTTGTTGAACAATTAGAGTTTAATATTGCTTGAGAATAAATTTTGAATTGATTATTTCCCTTAGTAATAAATTGTAAATACAATGTTGAATTTGATTTTTATTTTTATTTAGAAATATATTTAATACTTATTTCTATAAATATAATCGTGTTTCATTATTAAAAATCCTTAGTGATTTTTAAAAGTTGAATAGTCCATCAGTTAAAATTACGACAATATTAAATTATTTAATTGTATTTATGTTTACAAAAAATAGAAACATGTGGATATTACTACTAATTTTACAGAATTACAGATCACTGATACATTTTAATACTATTTTAAAATGTCAGATAATTTTTAGTAAAAAAAATTTCAAAGTATAAAAGATGAATGTGGTGTAATTGAAATACAAGGATTGGGTAATAGAAGGAGTATATTAACACATTATTGATTATTATTTGTCGTCTTTTTGAGAAGCAGAACGTTAGAATTTATAAAATTCTGTTTTTCTAAAAATAAATATTCATGCCTATGTAAGGTATTAAATAAAAAAAAAAAAAAAAAAGAAGAAATTTACAAGAAATTTAAATAAGAGATTTATAAGAATATCAAATAAAAAATTTAAATAAGAGATTTATAAGAAATTCAAATAAGAAACTTATAAGAAATTTAAACCAGAAATTTTAAATAAGAAATTTAAAGAAGAAATTTTTAAATGGATAGGCCATTTTTAAATAAATTTTGAAGATTAGAAGTCTAAAATTTTAAACTTCTTAACAAAATAATAATCGGATTTGTTCTGGGTGTACCTCCATTCTAGAAAAGCAAAGATCAGATAGGGTGATTTGAAGCTTGTGACTAAAAACCACAAGCTTCAAATTCATGATGAGATCAAGTCAAAGCGTTGGAGAGCTGAAGATCTTTTAGCAATACCCAGCAATCCGCGACGGCATGCTGTCGCCCAGTTCCGACTTCTGACTGGCCATGACTGTCTAGCAGAACATATCTCCATCGCATTAAAATATTTTCGAATCCTGGCTGCCCTATGTGGTTCAGTGACCCAATGAACAGAGACCACCTCCAACGATGTGCGGTACTTGACGGCGACTCGGAGACAGCGCTTTACTGGCGTGCCAGAGAACTCTTAAGGCAAGGACTTCGGCCATCTGTGCATTTTGTGGACATTTATTCTTTCTTTTTTCCCTTGTTATTTTGTTATTGCTACCTATTTTTATTCTTCTTGTACTTGCCTTGCCATTTGAAATAAAAAAGATTCTATTTCAAATGATGACTCTTTGATTTGAATTCAAGCACCAATTGAAAACATTTGTAACAGATTCAGCATTACCAGGGAAAGGATCTGATATGTTGGAACCTCATTGTACTATTACAGCTCTGAAAGACCAATTCCTTCTCTCTCTTTTGAACTCAGTAATTCGCAATTAAGCTATTAAAAACACTACAGAAACTATAAGTATCTGGCGACAAAAAATATAACCTTCAGTTGAATGAGCTATACAGGTTACACATAGCATTTAGGGTTTCAAATATATAGACAAAACGTATGACCAACAATCTTAAAAAAATATAAAGCTATAGAAAATCTTTTTATAGAAAAATCTCATTTCATTTTAAAACAAAATTGTCTTCTTTCAACAGACGAACTTTTGAACAAATTTAATTTGCATTATTTAATTATTAGCTCGTGAAAGAAATTTAAATAAATATTTTGCATAGAAAAGTTCCTGAAAGAAATTTAAAGAAAAATAATTAATCAATAACAAATATTGTAAGTGTTCTGGACACAAAAATTGATCAAAGGAACAAAATACTCTAATCTCAAAAAAGCAATACCCATAATTTTTATTGGAAATAAGGCAATTAAAACATTGAAAAATAAATCTCTAGTTTGTTTCCTCTTTCGTATATTTGGTTCGATATATACACAAAACAATCTGTGTTAATGACATACATCAACTTTCCCATCGTTGTCAATGAAATGAGTTTTTTATTATTATTATTCAAATTTACAAGAAAATGATCTGATACTTACAAACATGCCCATCAATAACAAAATTTTAAAGAGGCCAACAAAAGAAATGCTTTGATTAAAAGTAACACATAACAATGTGGAAAAAAAAAAGAAATATAAATATGAAAGTGAACAAGGATTTACAAAAATATTTTTAAATAATTTTCAAAAATTTGTGCTTCTGTAACTTCAAAACATTTGGCGAGTATTTGACTTTTGAGAGTGTCAAACTCTCCTTAACAATTTTTTGACGTTGTTAAAGCTTCAGTAACAGAAAATATGAAATTAACACCACTGCTCTCCACTACCATTTTATTTAAGATAAATTGTGTATAAATTAGATCTGTTTAAATGGAAAATAAGTTATTATACCCACTCACAAAAATTAAATAATAATTAATAATAATCAAAATAAATTTTAAAATTTTTTCGATAATTTTGATGGACAGTAATATATCGAAAATGTTTATATATTTTACATCCGTAGCAAATGCCTGTTTTGAAGTTAATATGATTATGTTTATTTATTGCTACCATTTTTATTATTTATTATATATTTTAAAAGATAGTTTAAATCTTTTTGGAAAAATATTGAATAATTTAATAATGTTCTAAATTGTAACTCATATATAATCGTAAACATAATAAATACACAAATAGTTTGATATTCTTTAATATATCCGCCCTAGAACTGCAGATTTGTAGCAGAAGGTCTGCGAAAGAGAGTGAAAAAAATTGGGTTTATTAACTTTAATGACTCAGCGAAATAATTTTTTCTTATATGTTGATTTTTGTACATTTTAACAAAAAATTTCATTTACATTGGAGGATGTTGAAATCTGTATTATTCAAAATAAGGTAATTTTTTTAAACAGTTTCGACTATTCTAGATAATGCTTAAAAAATACTGCAATAAAAACCCCCCAATACCAAATTTATTATCTTTAATGCGTAACATGTATCCCACAATACGACACTTCTAGTGTTATTAGTATTTTCGAATTATTATTTTCTAGTGTTTTCTAGTGTTATTATATTTCGTTTGTAAGCAAGTTCTCCCATTTCCCATTCTTATATTTTTAAATGCCAGCTGTTTGTTTTACGAAAATGATTCCATTTTATAAAAAATAAATCAACATATTGCAATATTATTTTCCTGGTTGTTTTATGAATTTTCTGTAATTAAATAAAAGTAATCTTAGCATTTCATAGGTAATTTACATCATGATTAGTAGATTTTAGGCCGGTGTTGTTTGACTATACAAAATAAAGTATTTTTACTTTCCATAAACTTGAATATTTTCAAATATTTCAAATTATTGCTTTTAAATCGAAGAAATAATATGGTAATCATGATGATAAAAATATCCTTCTAACAAATTTTTTATGGGATTTAAGTGACGAATATAAAAACTATACATTTTAAATATATCTTCCATTAATATATATAATATTGATTAGTAATAAAAACAATAGATGCAAAAATATAGAAGCGAAGTAATAAAGGAGCCAGGTGTGAAGATTTACTGAGAAAACTTAAAAGAATGAATTATAATAAATTTATAAGGCAGCTGGAACGTCGATTGCCACATATTATTTTATATTAATAAAACATTACTGGCGCCATCTGGGGGCATTAACAAAGAATATAAATAAAATATTTATTCAATTATAAAATAGTTAATAATATTTTTTTATATATTTTTGACTATATATTTTGACTATATATTAGAAAAATTAGAGTTTATAAGTCCTAAAAAACAGTCCTTTTAAGGTCATAAGAAAACAGACAAATGTTTTGCTTTATATGTAGACAAAAACTATTTTTAAGAAATAATTTGTATAAAACTGATCATCTGAGCATTGCATGAAAAGGTGTATAGTTACTGCTTATAAAGTTTGAATACGCAAAAACTTTTATTAAGCATATATTTATTACGTCGTCAGCTCATTTTATTTCCGTTTTTTTCCAGTACGTTGGCAAGTTAACAAGATTCGTGCATCAGAAGAAAAAAAAATTGTCCAAGCACAGAAGTCCAAGAAGGAGCAGTAAAAGTCGTCACACGGAATCCAAATAAATTTACTACCAAGGGCGCTAATAAATATTTTTATCAGTCTTATTTAGTGACGGACGTAAAAGAAGAGGCACCAATAGCTGTGGGAAAGATGACCCTTTGACGGTTGATGCGGATGTTGATAGAAGTAGATGACAAATTGTCTGGGAATTCAACCAATGCGGCCATTCGATGTGGGTAGATGACTTACGTATTGGATTTATCGAGGAAAAAAGTATGCCACTTCCATCTCGCCTATTTACTACTTGTATCAAATTGCAGCCATCTACATAGCTAGAAGTACGTAATTAAATAAATGGCTGCATCATATAACCCATTGAGGTTGTTCTAGGAATATGGGACATTCAAACATATTTGTCATGTTTGCATAATTAAAAATTTATGATAGTTTGAGCCTAATAAAAGTTATCATGCACAAATGACGTAGGTCTCACGATGTATAAACATGCAATGTAGTTGCATGTGGTATTATCAAAGCTCCGCTTTGTAAACATGTAGTCATAGTGAGGTGTGAGATGAAATATTTTGATATTAATCAAGTAATAATTTTTAACCAACTGTCGTCGTCTGATTTTAAAATCGGTGAAGCATTCTTTAGTTTATTTTGGGAGCAACTTTTATAAATTTTTTTTAATCTGAATTTTTTTCCAAGAAAAATTGTAAAGCCTTTTAATTTTTTTAATTCACTACCGTAAATTCTTCGTGAATATTTTTCTCATTTGCAAATCCAACGGCAACTTTTAAGTTGATACTTTTCATTTGATTTTAAAAATAAAATATATTAATCGAAAATCCTACACAGTAAAATTTCCCTTATTTATTGATGGAAGAAGAAGAAACGGAGTAGCATTCTGACAGAAAGCGTGTCAATTTTCTGGAAATGAGGAAGCTTACTTCGATATATGACAAGTGAAACTAATTAGAAAGCTACCTTCTTCTTTTTCTTCATTGGTTAAACACCCCGATGGCGGGCCAAGGCAGTTTGGCTACTTGCAGATTTTAAGATAGGGAGGCAATTTTAAGATAGGGAAGGGCTGTCCGCCCTATGCTCTAGAGTCATATGAGACCGACACCTATGGTTAAAGGGAATTCCGAAGCACTACAAACGTCTATGGCACCGCCGGGATTCAGAAATCAAAACCTGTGGCGCCGACAGTCAGAGTGCTAATCGCTCGGCCATCAGGCCCTTTAAAAAGCTATGTTGCCAATGTTAAATGCTTAAATTGGAAAACTCAAAATAAGCTACAGTTACCTTCGAATGCCAAACTTTAGTGTGTCTGTTCCAAACTATGAGGGTAGAGCGTGTATGTAGTGTATTAGCTGCCATGCATTCTCCCATAATGCCTTCAAGCTTGAATTTACTACACATCTGACATTCTAGTGGTTCTGACATCTGCATAGGTCGAAGTACGTCATACAGTTGGGTCAAAGAGTGGAGTTAGATTAAAATGCTTCATTATTAAATTAGATTAAAAATGCTTTATAAAAGGGTCAGGATAAAAGCTACAAAATGTTATCCAAATATTCGGAACGAAAACAACATAATGTCTCTTCAAAGTTATTCAATTATAAGATTAAGTCAAATTGTTCCATGATAGTATCAGGTCAAAGTGCTTATCCTAGTTCAAATGATAGATTTTAAATTAATATAATATTCGTTTGTATAAATTTTAGGGTCAAAGTGCTCCATCATAAGGTTAGATCAAGGTGCTTCATCAAATCACAGTTAGATTTGAAAACAAATAATATATTCATAGGGCTTTTTAATGGTCAGTGGCTAGCGCTCTGGCGCTCTGGCGCTCGGTACCACAGGTTTCGGGTTCGAGTCCCGGCGGTGCCATGGATGTGTGTAGTGGTTCGGAATCCACTTTAAACCATAGGCCCCGGTCTAATAGGATCGTAGAGCGTTGCGGGGGCATTGTTACTCCGCGTCCGTGGCGTATCTTCAAGTTACACGCGCCCCCTGGGTAATGCAAAGTGAGTAACGTCTGTGCAGCGTTTTCCGTAAGGCATCTAAGACGTCCATGTCTGTTTGACAGCTGCATTGGAAAAAAATTGTCTTACATTCCGGAAATCAACAAAGGAAATGAATTGTCTCTGATGGCATTTAGATATATGCTTCTTTTAGAGATGAGCATTCAGCATTTGTAAGCCCATGAATAGAAAATCCTGAAAACTTCCACATGTTTTACACTTGACACTCATTTATTCGCCCACAATCTCTATCAAATTTCATGGCTTTGAAAAAAGTAACTACGATGTTGGAAACCAATTAAAACCTGCTCTGCATTCTTTTACATGCTAGCCCATATTTAGTTCAATAAAATGATTTTTATTTTCGCTTGTGTTATCTTAAAAATAATAATAATCGCTCTCATCAAAATATCAATTAATTTAAAATAAATAAAAGCATTCATTACAAACTATATATAAATCCAAGAAAATAACTACATTACAGCTCTAATATATAAAAATATAACTGAGTATAAAATTACAATAACAGTGCTTAGCTGAAATATCAACTGTATTAGATTTTTATTTATAATTAATAATTTTTAGTTATAATTATTAAAATCATTAGTTGTAATAATTAATAGATTTTTAATTATAATAATTAAAATTCTCAGTCAAAAATTTTGATGTTATATTAATTTGTACTTCTTCTGGCTTTTTAATTTTCAAAAATATGTATTTTTCAATTAAAAACTTTTACCATTTAATTTTTTAATTCGAAATAATTTATTATTAACATATAAATTCTATTACAAGTTAGTAGTATGCCATATAATGTAATGAGCTTCAAATTTTAATTAATAACATATTTTTATAATACAATATATATATATATATATTGTATTATAAAAAAATATGTTATTAATTAAATTTGGAAGCTCATTACATTATATGGCATATTAATTAACTTGTAATAGAATTTATATGTTAGTAAACAGTTATCAAGGTGGCATTTAAAATATATTTAATATTTTTTCTCATATTTTTTATTTTCTAGGAATCTTGTTTTATTAACACTTAAAATTCATGCAAATTTTTTGTACATTTTAATGACTTTTTAAGGATTCCTGTATCAAAATTGTTGAAAAAAATTGATTGCTGAATAAATTTTTGGAAAGGAATAAAATAAATAACAATTCTTTTAAAAAATCTGAATATAAGTCAAACATATTAAAATTAATAATAATTTTTTAACATATCGTATGAATAATTTTTTTAAATAAATGTCTTTTTCAGCTTACTCTCTGGGATATTATAATTTATTTAATATAAATCTGCGTTGATGTGAAACTCAGGATTTTATGATTTTTATATTGCATAGAATACTTTTACTGAGGCGTTTTTCTTCGAAAGCTGTGCTAATTAGCATAAAAGATGTTAAGAAGAGAAGCCATGAATATTTCCGTTATTTAATGCTTAAAACAGATAATTGGAAAATGTTTGGCATATTAAAATATTTGAGAGCCTTTTTATTTATTCTCTGATAAAAGTGTTTGTCTGAAGATCTTCTAGCGCCAATTATAAAAGATTCAGGTAAACGAAACATAATTTTATTTTGCCTTATTCAGCATGTTATTAATAATTATTCTTCTATAATATTCATTCTAGTCAGAATTGGCCTAGTGGTTAATGCGTTAGGCTTCCAGATTAGAAAATCCTGGTTTGGAACCTATGACGCCATGGCGAATTGAAAGTTTGCCTGTATAGGCACTATAAATCTTTAGGTCATAAAGTAATTCCATTGGGCTTGAAGAAAAAGATTAGAGGGTTTAAACTCGTCACATGCAATCTAGGTATATTTGTTTAAGATTATGGAGCAAAATATTATAACTATGTGACAGATGCTTTTTGACGAGCGCTGGACATACTGCAAAAGCATCATTATCAATACTGTAATAATGATGATTATGCAGCAATATTATCACAGTACCGTGATAATGATGGTTCATCATCACCATAGTACTGCGAAATCACTATCCCAGTGCTCATAGTGATGCTTTTGCAATCGTAATGAGTTCATTCTTATCATAGTGCAGTGATGATGGTTCATCATCACCTTAGTACTATGATATCACTATCACCCACGGTATTGTGATAATGATAGTTCTGCCAGTTACCACAGTACAGTGAAAATGAGTGTTCATCCTCATTAAAGTACTGCGATATTACTTACACAGTGCCGGGAAAAGTATGGTTCTGCAACATGCTATCACAGTACCGTGAAAAGTATGGTTCTGCAACATGCTATCACAGTACCGCGATAATGCTATTTCATCATCCCCACAGTACTGTAATATCACAATGACAGTAATGTGAAAATGATGGTTTTTGCAACATGCCTAGTGTTCTAGTGTAGAATTACTACACGTCAAAATGTCTGCATTCCATAAGATATAACATCATAACAATAATAATATTTCTCAGATTTATTTATACATAAATTAGAAAAAATTTATATTGTAACATCTGAAAATTCTCAATCTGGAGGACTCTTCTTACTCCGGCGGATTTTAAGAAATTATTTCCCATTTTGTTACAGAAGTATCACAGTGGGGCATCAACAAACTGTAGTTCTATTTTTTTTAGAAGAGGTGATGTTATTTCCTCTTCTTATTTTTCAAACGTTAAAAGAGAGTTTTCGGATATAGCTTTAATGAAAATTGAAGTGAAACTATCGGTGATGTGAGTCATTTATCTGCATCTCCAAGTTTATTATAATAAAAAATATACATACTAATTTCAAGATTTTTATACATTTAGGGTTACATTGTTCCACTTGTGATTACCACGAACAATCGTCAGACAAGTATGTGTTTGCTATTTGACAACCCTGTATGTGTGCGTCATATCGTAGCAGACTAAAACCAGATGTCAAGCGCTTTTCATATAAAAGTCTTCAACATCAGCGAGCTTCTTCTTTTCAGAAAGAAATTTACTTAAACATAAGCAATTAACATACTCTGAATCCGAGATTCTCTGTAAGCTAGCTGGCCACTAGACAGTGGGACCGGAATTCATTTAAGATGTAACTTTAGCTCATAATTATATTTAATTAACCTTTATTATACAGTATAAGATTATAATCTGGACTTGTATTGTCATTTATTCTCGCTTTTTTTCACTTAAATGTTTACTTAATTCTCTATTATAAGTAAAAAATTATAAAAGTTAAAGCACAACCGTAAAAAATATGTAATCACAAATCCAAAAGACGACATAATAATTCGAAAATACTCCGTTTAAGCTAATAAAGTCGTTATTATTAATAATTTCTTTTGCAAGGAATTTGTCTTAAAATGATTGCATTGTATATTGTTTTAGAGTTTAAATCATAAATCTTTAAAAACATTTTTGAAATTGCTCCTTAATCAAAATTACCTATGCATACATTTCCAGTTCTTAAATCTATAGCTCACTTAAGGAATTAGTCATTTTATGAATAATTCCTAGGAATAATAAATTAAAATAATCGAAACGGAAACTGTAGTCTTTTAAACACGAAATTAATTACAGTTTGATTATCATTTAAACTCAATGGATAGTAAAATGTCAATATTTTTAATCCATAGTAAGTACCTTTATAACTTCTGAAAAGAATCATGAGCGATGGGTAATTGGTAGCGCGTTGGTAATACTAATTATTTTTCTCCATACCTCACCTCCGTACCTAGCGCCATGTACCCCTACCATTCAGAAAAGTAAGGGTGGGCATCGGTGGGCCTCGCGTTCATAGGATTATGAACAACCATCAACGAATGATGGGAAGTATAGCGTCTTTCGGGAAGTATTTTAGATGTGTAGCAAGAGGGTAAAAATCTGAAAAAGTCCCACCAGCAGTCTGACTATTAATACGACTGGCGATACGGCAGTGACTATTATCACAATCGCCATCGAAACTCCTCGTTTCGAAATCGGTGGCTATAATATTGCCGCTAGCGGATTCGACTTCAACCCTACTGTAAATAGCTGCGCACATTGCCATCGGCCACTGGTCGGGTGGTCACACCATCTAAGAGATATTAGTTCGGAAACCTTCAATCTATGTCGAACAGAATGCTTCCCTGATGAGACCGAGGACGAGAGAGATATACACTCAAGAGCCAAAACATTATGACCACCTGTCAATAACGAGTTGGCCCACCTTTGGCACGCAACACAGCTTCAACCCGCCTTGGCATGGATGCCCCAAGTCCTTGGTAGATGGCCGGAGACAGATTGTACCAGATGTTTAAGCGGTCACGCAAACTGAGATATTGCGAATTGGTAGTCTTTGAACTCTGAGCTGCCGTCCCAGGACATCCACATGTGTCTATCGGATTGAAACTCGGTGAGTTAGGCGGCAAGGAAATTAATTGAATTCAGCATCATGTTCTTGGAACCACTCCAACACAATTTTAGCCTTGTGACAAGGGGACGTTGTCCTGTTGAAACATTCCATTTCCAACCGGAAAACAGAGGCCATGTAAGGGTGCAACTGGTCCGCAATGATGTTCAGATACCCTGTAGCATTCATGGTCTGCTCTACCACAACCACGGGTCCCAGAGACGCCCAAGAGAATGTCCCCCAAAGCATAATACCGCCACCACCGGCCTGTTTATGACCTGCCTGGAAGATTTGGTCATACATATACGCCTGGAAGACGGCGTATCCTGACGGCCATCGGCGTGATGAATGACAAACCGTGATTCATCTGACCAGGCAATTCTCTCCCACTGATCCATGGACCAGTCACGATGTTCCCGGACAGAGCGCTGGCGCAGTTGGCGATGACATTTGTTCAGCAAAGACACACGAGTGGCAAGTTTGCTGCGTAGCCCCATATTCAACAATGTCCGCTGAACAGTGTGCTCCGATACTATTCTACTTGGCCTTGCATTGTATTGGGGTGTCAGCTGAGCCACTGTCCAGCTCCTGTTTTGCTTCACCATGAGACAGTCTACGACGACCTTTTTCTTTCATAGCGTGTGGACATCCAGCACCATGTCGTCTATTACTGGTTTCACCGTCATTCATCCACTTTGCATAAGTACTAACAACTGTAGATCGCGAACAACCCATGAGTCGTGCAGTTTTGGAAATACTTGTTCCGAGCCTTCGAGCCATTGCAATCTGCCCTCTATCAAAGTCACTTAGATCCGCAGCCGTTCCCATCACACACAGAAGTAAGTGAAAAAGAATGATCCTTCAGGTGTTCTCTCCAGCAGCAGTTAAATACCACTTCCATCTGATCACGTGCCTTCCCGTCATCCAGACGAGTTCATTTGCAAAAATGTAGGCGTGATCATAATGTTTTGCTCTTGAGTGTATTTATATTCAAGAAAGTTTTTCATTCAAGCTCGAAGAGGAAGAATAAGGTTGAAACCACTAGATGCTACCTGCCCAACTCGTGATTCAGTGGTAATGTGCGCCGCAGGTGAGCATTAGAGCTGAGGTTCAGTCCGCTGGTGACTTTTTGTTGTAGGCACTGTTTCAAAAACGAAGAGGCTCGATGGCGTTTGGGATATTCAGAATCTTCTTAGTCAAACTACCTGGTGAAAGTTTTCCTGGTTTCCTCCCATACAATGAAAATGCGTGGTAGTTACCCTAAAAGTCCTGCTGGAAGGCATTCCCCTCCTTCTTCAGCGACTCGGAGCCAAGTCAGACTTCTACCTACGGGTTATCCATCACAGCAGAAGCTGCCCCTTTACCTTCATCCATGAAAAAAACTACTCATGTGGGTGTCCGTCCCGCGCTGCTGGATATTGAGGTTAATCTGAACAATAGATGCTACATTTGAAGATGCTCCTTTCAAATTGTGATAGCACAAAATGCACGGTGTGGCAAATAATAATTTGTAAAACAATTTTGAACCAAAAGTATCAATGTGTTAAAAAAATAGATATTTAATTGCCATAAAATGCTAAGAAATAAATAAACTGGAAATGGTGGTATAACTGGATACTTATTGTGTATATACAATTGCAAGTATAATTTTTTTGAAAAATATTTACTTACTTGCACTAAATTTTTAATTTTTATATTAGCAAATAGTTATTTATAGTTAAAAAAGATTTTCCCCTAACAAGACTGCAGCAAGACTAACAACTCCCCTAAGAATAGCTAATAATAGTTTATCATGAACAAACAATAAAAAAATAATTTTCTGAAAGATTTTTTTGCATTTTATACGTATAGTCATAAAATATTTTTCTAAAAAAATAATTACTGAGTAAGTAGTATTTTGGTTGCAAGTAAAGTTTTTTTAAGATAACGTATTCTATTTCAAGAAGCACCATATTCTATAGAAAGATAATTATTATTTAGTTGAATGAAAACTTTTTTTGAAGAACAGAAAATATATGTTATATTCCACAAGAGTTCTCTAAGAATATACGAATATTTAATTGTATTTATTCTAAACATAAACCAATTACACGAGTTTTTAAGGAATAAAGTATGTCTTATAATGAAGTTAGGTTTGTTACGAGTTCTTTACATTAAAAGTAGTTTTTAAAAATATATTCCATTTCTTGGGTTAAATTTTTTTACTTTTTTTATTTTTTTAACTTCACTGCTGACTATTTTGTTATTCAATAGAATATTTACTAATTCTAGTTAAATGAGTAATAAGGAATCTATTAATGTATTTACGACTCAATCATTAAAACAAAAACATCTCGGCAATAATTTGTCGACTTAAAAAAAAAAAATATGCTGTTTGTTCGTTAAAAACATACTTGATATGTATCATCTCACTGAAACATTCTTTTTTTATAAGTTGAAGTCCTTTCTGACAAACCACTTCTCTGACGCTCGAAAATAAATTCAAATTAATCATGCATAATATTTGTTTAAGCTTTTATTTCTCCTTGTCCAGCATTCTGACGCCATTCACCATCAGAACGACAGATTTATTGCAAATTCAGCATTATCCAAGCTATTTGACATTTCAACTAGAACGACAGATTTATAGCATGTACAGCAAATTTAGTTATCAAGGTTACATAATGGGAGGGGAATCATCAATTTTACCTCAAGAAAGACAGATGTATAGTAGATTTAGCATTATCCAAGTTATATTATGGAAGACATTGGCGAAACTTCGCAATTTTATTAAAGCTATACTATGGAGGCTATGCCACTAGAGTGACAGATATATAGTATTTATAGCAGGTTTAGTTATCCGGACAACACCACGGAGTGAATTCACAATTATATACCAAGAAAGACATATGTATATCAGATTTTAACATTATTCAAACTACATTACAGAAGGCTTTGCTATTTTATCCAAGCTATACTCTGAAGGTTTGGTTCGTCGCTCTACGGTCATCTAGTGCACACTTTAGACTAAATAGACCGGGACCTACAGTTTTACGTGGATTCTGAACCACCAACAAACATCCATGCCATTGCCAGGATTCGAACCTGAAGCCTTCCGTACCAACCACCAGAGCGCTAGCCAGCATCAGGTCGCAACTATACTATATAGAATTTTATCAATAAAACGACAGATATATAGCATTTATAGAAGATTTAGCGTTATTTTGGGCCACACCACAGGGAAATCACCAATTTTATTCCAAGAAAGACAGATGTATAGCAGGTTTAGCATTATCAAAGTTACATTACTGAAAACTTTGCCTCCAGAACGATAGATGTATAGCAGATTTAAAATTATCTAGGCTACACCAAATGGTATATCACCACCTTCTCCAACCAGAGTGACGAATGGCAGTATATGTATAGTTGACAAAAATATATCAAGAGAGATCAGCCACGCTTCAATATTTTGCAATCACTGTTTAGAACAAGGGTGATCTGGGAAGGTTAAAACCCTCTTTTTTTAATCTCAATAGACGGACATTACAGTCTTACAGATTTATTTTTCTTTTTTGTGCAGGACACTATAGCCTTACAGTTTTATTGTTCTCTACTGCACAGGACATTACGGTCTTACAGATTAGACATTATGCCCATTCCGACATAGACGGTCCGAAACCGATTTTGCTAGAAGGAAAAAATAACGCACAATATACCAGTTATCTCCAATCATTTCGAAAAGATATCAAACATTTGATTTGAATTTTAAGTATAGATATTTAAAATTAATATAATATTTTTGTATCACAGATATGCTTTTACATATTAATAATTAAGTAGAGTGACATGGGAAAATTCTGATAGGTAAACAAAAAACCATAACTTTAACTATTTATATTCTAAATTAGCATGTATATATATATATTATTTTTAATTTTAACAAATACCATACCAATTTTATATTTCTTCTTCGTCACAAATTTAAAAAAAAACCCCAATTTCATGCAAGATAAGTTTGATATTTTTAACTTCCAATGCCAGAATTTCATCCAACCTTTTGGGCAGTTATTGTTAGGCTTTATATATATTTGCCTTCCATTTTTGAGACAATCAGGATATAGGATTGTTTTAACTATTCAAAAATGGTGTTATAAATGTGTTCTATCTCCATTTATAAGGAAGTTATCAATACGATTATAAGGCAATTAATATTTTTTTGTTTTATGGAATTATATACTGCAAACAAGTTGTAGTACAAATAAGGTAGTATTCATATGGAAACAAATAAGGTTATATATAGATATGCCAGGCTTTTTAATAATAACTGGTAAATAAGATAAATGTCCTATGACACTATAATATTCTTCTTCAATTTTCATATCCTGAAACAGAACTTTGTCATAAATGCCAAATGGAACTGATATGCTTTTGCCATAAATGTTGATGGAGCAATTATGGTCTCCATAGTATATATGATTAATTAGAACAAATAATTTTTACACTTTTAGTATTTGAAACATGACGAAAAACATCTGAAATTTTAAAAATATTTCTTAAAAGCTGCCTATCTTAAAATTCTAACGCCAGGTAAAATATTATGAATTCTTATAATATATACATTTTTTAACGGTTATAAAATCTACTAAAAACCAGCGTTTATTTAACAATTATGCTTGAATTATGTATGCGTTATGCATAATTAAAATGCATAAAACGGGACATACTACTGAATTGAAAAACATAGAAATTATTAGCTTTGGCCATTATTACTTCATGTTCGTATTTCCAAATGACATATCAAAAAGTGAATTTATAATAGTCCAAATCCATTTAAGAAAAAGATCTTTAACATCGTATCGCTTATAATACATTATGTCCCAGTCATAAAATAACCAAACAAACATAAAAAATCGAAATACCTAATCCAAAACTATTTGCAATTCCTGCAGAAATCTTAATTGTCATTTCATTACATGCAAATGCGTTTTTCAAAAACAAGCAATACCTTTCTTTTTCACACATTTCATATTTATGAAGAGAAACTACCTTTTACACCCCTTATGGAAATCTTTTTATGAATGCGAAGTGAAAGATGGCATCGCAATTCGATATCGGTACATGACGAAGTGCATAAATACATTATTCGAAAGGCATCTTCAAAAAATTAGAATACTTTTCTCAGCCGTCACAAAATATGACCTCTTACTACTCTTTAAAGTGTCCAGTCGAGCGAGCTTCGTGGTTGGGCGTCAAAAAAAATTTGCATAAAATGCATGCGAGGAACTTTGTCTCGTTCCGCTGTGTAAGGAAGACAAAATATGTATTTATTTATTTATTTTCTGACACCCGAAATAGAAAATAAAGAAATAATTCCAACGATTCCATTATGTTGGATTATTTTTTGTTTATCTTTATATGTTTCCGTAAATCTTCGCTTTGCCATAATGGATTATTTTTAAAAAGGCGTCGAGGTAAGGAATGAGATAGAAATTCATAAGAAAAATGTCATCGGTGCTCAAAGTTGCCCTTCATGATATGCTAAGCCAAAACATTTTATTTGAATCTTGAACAAGAGAACATGTTCAAGCCATTAGATGCTACCTATTTTTAGACATTACAATGCATCTTTGCTTCTAATAATAATACAATTATCAGTGCGATAAAAAATTGCATTGCAGTTTTAACATGACAAAAAGAGGTACTTTTAAGTACCTAAAAAAAAAAATGTACATTGTACGTTACAAGAAACATTACATTACATACATAAAAGAAAAATATTTTATTTTTGCTATTTTAATAAAACAAATAACTATAAATATTCCCTGAATAATAGATGGAAGCAATTTTTTAACGATTATAACAGCTACTAAAAACCAGCTTTTTATTTAACAAGTGTATTTGCATTGTATAGTTGTTATGTTAAAAATGGACACATTACTCAATTGAAATGCATAGAAATTATTATCTTTAGCCATAATTACTTCATGTCAGGTGTCCAATGACATCCCATCAAAAAGTGAATTCATAATAGCTCTAATCAACAATAAGAAAAGATCTTTAACATTATATAGCATATAATAAATTATGTCCCGAATCTTAAAATAACCAAACAAATATTTAAAAATTGAAGTATACTAATCCGAAACTATTTGCATTCCTGCAGAAATCAATTTTCAAATCAAAACAATACAATTTTGTTTTCTTCCACATTTCCCTATTTTGGAGAGAAACTACCTTTTACACCCCCTCTTATGGAAAACCTTTTTATGGATGCGAAGTGAAATATGGCATCACAATTCGATATCGGTGCATGACGAAGTGCATATGAATGCATTATTTGAAACGCATCTTCACAAAAATTAGAATACTTTTCGCAGCCGTCACAAAATATGACCTCACAAACATGTCACAAATATGATATGAAAAAAATGTCATTGGTGTCCAAAGTTGCCCTTTATGATCCATTGTGCTTCAAAGCATTTCATTTGAATTTTGAACGAGAAAACATGTTTTAAAGTCAATTAGGTGTTACCTATTTTAAACATTACAATGCAGCTTTGCTTATAAGAATGATACAATTACAAGTGCGAGGAAAAATTTATGTTGCAGTTTTAACATGACTCAAAAGAAATACTTTTAAGTACCTAAAAAACGTACAGAAACAATGCATTACGTATATTACAGTAATTTTTTTTTTTTTTTTTTTTGCCATTTTAATAAAAAATAATCTTAGTCAAAATTCGTATACTGCTATTCGTGAATTACATTTTCAAAATGAAGAATTTAATCTTAAATCAAAATCTTTAAATGATTATGTTTTTAAATCTTTAAAAAAGATTATGTTTTAAATCTTTAAATGAATACGTTTTAAATCTTTAAATTATTATGCTTGCATTGTGTAGGTGTTTTGCTAAAATAAGTCATACTACTAAATTCAAAAACATAGAAATTATTATCCAAAGCCATAATTACTTCATGTCAGAAATGATCAATAATATCCCACCAAAATTGAATCTATAATAGTCCAAAACAAAAGAAAAAAAGAGTTTTTAACATTAGATCGAATGTAATACATTATGTCCCAGGTCATAAAATAATCAAACAAACAACAAAAATTGAAGTAACTAATCCAAAACTATTTGCTTTCTTACAAAAATCTTAATTGTCTTTTCATTACATGCAAATGCGTTTTTTAAAACAAAAAGCAAAACAGATTTTTCTTCTACATTTCATATTTATTAAATAAACTACCTTTTACACCTCTTATGAAAACCTTTTACGAATGCGAAGTGAAAGATGGCATCGTAATTCGATATCAGTGCATGACGAAGAGCATGAATTCATTATATGAAAGGTACCTTCACAAATTAGAATACTTTTTCGCAGCCGTCACAAAATATCGCCTCTACTTCACTTTAAAGCTCCAGTCGAGCAAGTTTCATGGCTGGGCGTCAAAAAAATTAGCATAATGCATGCGGAAATTTGTCTCATACCGCTAATGTATTCACAATGTAAGGAAGACAAAATATGTATTTATTTATTTATTTTCTGACGCCCAGAATAATAGAAAATAAAGAAATAATTCCAAAGATTCCATTATGTTGGGATTATTTGTTCATCTTTATTTGTTTCCGTAAATCTCCGCTTTGTCTTGAAGAATTACTTTTAAAATGCGCCGAGGTAAATAATGAGATAAAAATCCATAAGAATAAAAGTGTCATCGGCGCTCAAAGTTGTCCGTAATGATCTGCTAAGCTTGAGAGCATAATGTTTTAGATTTAAAGTCAATTAGATGTTACCTATTTTAGACATTACAATGTGTATCTTTTTATAATAAAGATAGCATTACAGTGTGATAAAAAATTGCGTTGCATTTTTAACATGATTCAAAAGAGGTACTTTTTACGTATCTAAAAGGTGTACAGAAACATTACATAACGTACATTAAAAAATATATATTTTTGTTTTTTTGCCATTTTAATAAAAATAATAATAATAGTCAGAATTTGCATGCTTCTATTCATTAAATACTTTTTCAAAAATGAAGATTTAATCTTTTAATCAAAAAATTTCTAAGTATTAATTTATTCAATTTTAAATAAAAGTGGCTAAAAAGTCTTCCTGTATCACGTCCCATTGTCAATTTTAATTATTGCCAGATTTACTGAATAAAATATTTATTTTAAACAAACTGTATAAAATAACCAAATAATAAAAATTGAAGCATCTATTCCAAACTATTTGCTTTCTTACAAAAATCTTAATTGTCTTTTCAGTACATGCAATGTGTTTTTTAAAACAGCAAAACTGTTTTTCTTTCAATGCATTTCATATTTATGAAGAGAAACTACCTTTTACACTTTTATAGAAACGTTTTTATGGATACGAAGTGAAAGATGGCACGCAATTGATATCAGTGCATGACGAAGCGCATGAATACATTATTTGAGCTAAGGCATCTTTCACAAATTTAGAATATCTTTTCGCAGCCAGTCACAAAAATATGACCCCTTTACTTCTTATAAAGTGTCTAGGTCGAGCGAGTTACATGGCTGCGTCAAAAAAATTTGCCAGTATTAATGTATACGAGGAACTTTGTCTCGAAATCCATCTTATTGTATTCACAATGTAGTAAGGAAAGTACTGAAACATGTATTTATTTACTTTTCTGGATGCTCCAAATGAAATGAAAATAAAGAAATAACTCCAACGATTCCATTATGTTGAATTATTTCTTCTATTTGTTTCGCCTGCAATCTTCGGCTTCTCGTCAAGAAAAAGATTACTTTTAAAAGCCATCGGGGTAAAAAGGAATGAGATTGAATTCATAAAGAAAAAAGACATCAGATGCTCAAAAAGTTGCTCTTTATGATCTACTAAGCTTCAAAGTACTTCTCATTTGAATTTTAAAACTAGAGAATACTCTCATGAATGCAAAGTCATAATTAGGTGTTACCTATTTCCGAGACATTTACAATGCATCTTTTGTTTATAATAATAATGGTTACAATGTCAAAGTGAGCGATAAAAATTGCATTGCAGTTTTAGCGTGACTCAAAAGAGGCACTTTTGAGCACCTCAAAAATGAAACATTAGCTGCAGACGTTACAGAAACATTAGAAGTAGCTACGAGCATTAAAGAAAAATATTTTGTCATTTGCTATTTTAATAAATAATCTACTACTGAGTATACCCTCGAATAATAAATGTGAGTGCTAATTTTATTTAACGGTTATAGCTAGCTACCAAACCAGTTTTTATTTAACAAAGTGTATTTTGCGATTGTGTAGTTGTTATGTGTTAGGACACATTACTCTCAATTGAAATGCATAGAAAATTATTATCTCTTAGCCCCACTTACTTCATGTCAGAATTGTCTAAATGACGATCCCATCAAAAAGTTTGAATTCATAATAGCTCTGATCAACAATAAAGAGACACCTTTAACATGACAGAGCATTATAATTACTATGTCCCGAATCTTAAAATAACCAAAAACAAATATGCGAAAAATTGAAGTATACTTGAATAACCGAAACTATTTGCATTCCCTGCAGAAATCACTTTTCAAAACAAAAACAATACAAATTTCTGTTTTCTCTTCGCATCTTCCTATTTTGGAGAGAAAACCATTCTTTTTATACACCTCTTATGGAAACCCTTATGGATGCGAAGTGAAAGATGGCATCAGCGAAATCGATATCTGGTGCATGATTTCGTGAAGTGCATATGAATGCATTATTTTGAAACGTGCATTTCTTTCACAAATTAGAATGACTTTTTCGCGAGCCGTCATGCAAAAATATGACCTCCTACTTCTTCTCTAAAGTAACTAGGTCGAACTGAGTTCTCCTCCGTGGTTGCGCCTCCAAAACAAATTTCGCATAATGCATTGCGCAGAAATCTTCTCTGAAATAATAGAAAATAAAGAAATAGACCTTGCAAACGATCCACTGAAAAGTTGGATTACTTTTTGTTCATCTTTCATTTTGTTTTCGTAAATCTTCAAGCCTTCTTGTCATGGAGATTTTATTTACTTTTAAAAAGTCATCTGGGTAGAGGAATGAGATGAGAAAAAATGTCATTGGTGTTCAAAGTCGCCCTCTATGGTCTATTATGCAGCCTGAGTGAGCATTTCTTTGAATTTTGAACGAGAAAACATGCTGCTTAAAGTCAATTAGGTGTTACCTAATGAAGACATTACAATGCAGTCTTTAGTTTATAAGAATGATACAATTCACGACAGTAGACGATGAAAAAATTCTATGTTGCAGTTTTAACCTTTGACTCAAAAGAGACACTTTTTTTACGCCGCATCTAGAGAAAAGGAAAATTACAGAAACATTACATTACGTGCCATTAAAGATGCCATTTTAATATAATCTTGTTCAAAATTCTGCATGCAGTCATAGCCAGAATTACATTTTCAAAATGAAAATTTGAATCTTTTAATTGAAAAATTTCAAAAGCATTAATTTATTCAATTTTAAAATAAATGTGTGGCTAAAAATTTAGTCTATATCACGTCCCATTGTCAATTTTAATTTTATTACCCTGATTTAAGAAATAAAACAAGCTGTTATTTTAAGCAAACAGGTGCTACGAAATAGCAAAACAAATATTAAAAAATCTTCCTAGGTGTATTTCTCCAATCCTAAACTGCCGCAGATGCGGAAACCCTGCATAAATCTTAATTGTCTTTTTCATTACATGCAAAATGCGTAAGTTGCTAGTCAAAAACAAAGCAAAACCTCTCTCTACCACATTTCGTATTTATGCATAGAAACTACCCTTTTGCTACCTCTCTTAAAGAGAGATCTTTTTGCTATGAAGGCGAAGCAGAAAGGTGGCATCGCAATTCGATATCGGTACATGACGAAGTGCGCGAATACATTATTTGAAAGGCATCTTCAGAAATTAGAATACTTTTCAGCCGTCACAAAAACCTCTTACTACTCTTTAACGTGTCCAGTCGAGCGAGCTTTCGTGGCTGGGCTAAAAAATTTGCATAATGCATGCGAGGAACTTTGTCTCGTCCCACTTAATGTATTCACAATGTAGTAAGGAAACAAAATATGTATTTATTTATTTTCTGTCTACCAGAATAGAAAATAAAGAAATAATTCCAAAGATTCATTATGTTGGATTATTTTTTTGTTTCCGTAAATCTTCACTTTGTCATGGAGTATTACTTTAGAAAGCCATCGGGGGTAAAGGAATGACATAAAATTCATAAGAAAAAAATGGCATCGGTTCTAAAGTTGTCCGTGATGATTTGCTAAGCTTTAAAGCATTTCATTTGAATTTGAATGAGAGAACATGTTAGTCAATTAGATGTTACTATTTTAGACATTACAATGCATCTTTGCTTAGAATAATGATATTCACAATTACCAATGTAATAAAAAAATGCATTGCAGTTTTAAGATGATTCAAAAGAGATACTTTTAAGTACCTAAAAAACGTACAGAAACAATGCATTACGTATATTACAGTAATTTGTTTTTGCCATTTTAATAAAAAATAATCTTAGTCAAAATTAGTCAATCTTATTCAAAATGAAGAACTAAATCTTAAATCTTTAACTGATTATGTTTTAAATCTTAAATGAATATGTTTGAAATCTTTTAAAACCGTTATGTTTGCATTGTGTAGGTGCTTTGCTAAACGGGGTATACTACTAAATTTAAAAACATAGAAATTATTATACAAAGCCAAAATTACTTCATGTCAGAATTGATCAATAATATCTCATGAAAAAATTGAACTTTTAATAGTCCAAAACAATTTAAGAAAATGATCTTTAACATTATATCGCATATAATACATTTTGGCCCGGATCTAAAATAACCAAACAAATATTTAAAAATTGAAGTATCTAACCAAAACTATCTGCCTTCCTGCAGAAATCTTAATGGTCTTTTTCATTTTACATGCAAATACGTTTTTCAAAACAGAGCAAAACTGTTTTTTTTTTCCTGTATTTCTATTTATGGAGAGAAACTACCTTTACACCTCTTATGGAGACCACGAATGCGAAGTGAAAGATGGCATCGCAATTCGATATCGGTACATGACAAAGCGTATGAATACATTATTCGAAGGGCATCTTCACAAATTAGAATACTTTCCTCAGCCGTCACAAAATATGACCTCTTGCTTTTCTTAAAGTGTCCAGTCCGGCGAGTTTCGGGGTCGGGCGTCAAAATGATATTTGCATAAAAGATGTCTCGTCCCGCTAATGTATTCACAATGTAGTAAGGAAGACAAAAATATGTATTTATTTATTTTCTGTCGACCAGAATAAAAAATAAAGAAATAATTCCAACGATTCCATTATGTTGGATTATTTTTGGTTCGTCTTTATTTGTTTCCGTAAATCTTCGCTTTGTCATGAAGAATTACTTTTAAAAAGCCATCTGGGCAAAGGAATGAGATGTTAAAAAATGTCATTGGTGTCTCAAAGTTGTCCTTATGATCTATAATGCTTCAAAGCATTTCATTTGAATTTTGAAAGAGAGAACATGTTTTACTTGAAAGTCACTTAGGTGTTACCTATTTTAGACATTACAATGCATCTGTGCTTAACGATACAATTACTAGTGAGATAAAAATTATGTTACATTTTAATATGACTCAAAAGAAGTACTTTTTAAGTACCTAAATAACGTACATTAAAGAAAACATAATTTTATTTTTGCTATTTTATTAAAAAAATATTGCAATTTTAAAATGACTCACAAGAGGTACTTTTAAGTGCTAAAAGAACGTACATCATGTACATTGCAGAAATATTACATCCCTTCATAAATGAAACAAAAATACTTTTATTTTTTGCCATTTTTTATTAATAAATAATCAAAATTTGTAAGCTGCTATTTGTGAATTACAATTTCAAAATGAAGATTTACTCTTTATTCAAAAAATTCCGAAGTATAAATTTATTCAATTTTAAATAAATGTATAAAAAGTCTTCATATATCATGTCCCATTGCCAATTTTAATGATTAAACGTTTATTTTAAGCAAATTGTATGAAAATCACCAAACAAATATTAAGAATGGAAGTAACCAATTCAAAACTATTTGCATTCCTGGAGAAATTTTAATTGTCTTTTTCATTAAATGCAAATGCGTTTTTTGAAAAACAAGGCGAAACTGTTTTGTTTTTTTTTTCTACATTTTCATATTTATGGAGAAACTACCTTTTACACCTATTATGGAAACCTTTTTTACGAATGCGAAGTGAAAGATGGCATCGCAATTCGATATCAGTGAATGACGAAGCGCATGAATACATTATTCGAAAGGCATCTTCACAAATTAGAATACTTTTCGCAGTCGTCGCAAACATGACCTCTTACTTATCTTTAAGTATCCAGTCGAGTTGACGCTTTTTGTGGTTGGGCGTCAAAAAAAAAAATTTGCATAATGCATGCGAGAACTTTGGCTCGTCCACGCTAATGTAGTCACAATGTAGTAAGGTAGACAAAATATGTATTTATTTATTTTCTGACGTCCGAAATAGGAAACAAAGAAATAATTTCAACAGTTTCCCATTATGTTGGATTATTTTTGTTCGTCTTTATTTGTTTCCGTAAATCTTCGCTTTGTCGTGAAGAATTACTTTTAAAAAGCCGTCGGGGTAGAATGAGATAAAATTCATAAGAAAAAAGACATCGGTGCTCAGAGTTGTCCGCGATGATCTGTTGCTTCAATGCATTTCATTTGCATTTTGAATTAGAGAACACGTTTTATTTTATTTAAAGTCAATTAGATGTTACCTATTTTGTGACATTGCAATGTATGTTTGCTTGTAATAATGATAGAATTACCAGTGCGATTAAAAATATATTTGCAGTTTTAACATGACTCAAAAGAGGTACTTTTCTTGTCGCACCTAAGTACCTTAAAAATACACATTACAGAAACATTATATTACGTACATTAAAGAAAATATTTTATTTTTGCCATTTTAATAAAATATTATCTTAGTAAAAATTCTGTATGCTGCTATTTATGTATTACGTTTCAAAATGAAGATTTAATCTTTAATCAAAACTTTTCAAACATTAATTTATTCCATTTTAAATAAATGTGGCTAAAAATACTTTTCCAATTTTAATTTTAATTATCACTGGATCTACTAAAAATTTGTTTTAAGCAAATTGCTTAATCTTCAAAATGATGTTCCCCTACCTATAATTTTTATCGAGGTAAAAAACAAATTGTGGGTACTTACATTAAAGATCGTAAAGAAATTTATTTTAAAGTTTCAATTCACTATTACAGGTAGCATCTATTTTATAGGTTTTTCGTTTAATACATAACTGTGTAGGGAGGACCTGAGCTCTGGAGTACATAAAAGTTGCTCAAAAAGAAAAAAAAAGCCCATAATTTAATGATGCGTAGTTTCGAGAATAGTGCAAAAGATTAACATGGCAATCTCATCCAGTGCAAGAAAAATTAGTTTTAATAAAGACAGAAACAAGTGGTAACTGCATATAACATGGTGCTTACATTGGAAGACAGTTTTATAACATGTATGCAATCATATACTACAATACATGACAGCAGTCCACGAAAGTGAAAGCAGCATGTAGTCGAGCAATTAAACATTATTCCTGTAATAACCGGAATTCTATATTCAATAGTTCAGGGGCTCTGATAGGAAAATACCTAAAGGAATCATATCTAGACATTGGGAGACCAAAAACAATCGAATCATTGCTCATCTAATCTACCGATGACATTAATGACAGGATGTATAATCCCTAATTGATAAATCATGGTCATAGATAAAGTATACATCCCATGATAACGAACACAATATATTTTCAGTAAAACAAACATTTCCTGTGGTTTCAAGCAATTCGTCTGTTTATACCCATAACAAGAAAAGCACCTATATCCATCCTGTTCAAACTGCTTCCATTTCTAGTAAGTCTACGGGTGCAATTTTTATTTCAGAAATCTTTTTGTTTCTTATCCGTTAGAAGTAATTTCGCATGACTCCAAATAAAGTTTTTTTGTGCACTGGGTGTAAGGTCATCTTTTCTTTTGCATTTATGGAAAAACTATGCCTCGTAAATGCGCGGTTCTCTAACCAACTCTGAACAAACATTATCGGCATGCCTAGTTTATGAACTAGTATTTACATAGTAGTACATAATATATTCTTAGTAGTATACAATATATTTATAGGCCCATGTACATAATTGGTATAATATATTCTTAGTAGTATTTGGTATATTTATAGGTAGCTTATACATAGTAGTACACTAGTATGAGAAGTATTGAGGGCATTAAACCTAAGGTCATTAGTATTGTTTATAGTTTAATTGGTAGAGATTTACCAATGTTAATCCCAAAAGGCTAGCTACTTTACATTTATAAAATGGAAAGAGGTAAATATACAATATATTTTGAAACATACACTGAGGGAGTGTGTTGCTATGACACAGATTTGTATATTGTAAAGTCAAATTTATATGAAACTTGAACATGCATCTTTCACTCCAGAAGAATCAGCTTCTTTTTTTCTACTTTAAGTAGGGTACATCTCATACCCATTTAGCATATAACAGCATAGTCAGTGGGTTCCTGAGGCCATCTTTCTTTCTAGCTGCGCACATAGCCACGGGTCGATGAGTCGGCATAAATTTACATTCATGCTCTTATCAAGCTAAGGTGAAGATTATCTATAATATAATAATAATCTGAGCTAATAACTGAATAATATAACCTGAGCTAATAAGTGAACAATATAATGTGAGCTAATAACTGAATTATATAACCTGAGCCATTTTTCCTGTTAAGCTGCACTCATGGCCTGATCAATGAATCAAAATAAATTACATCCATGCTCTAAATGGTTAAAATGAAGACATCTATAATATAATAATAACTGAGACAATAATAACTGAGCCATCTTCCTGCTAGCTGGGCACGGGTCACAAGGAGAGTCGCTTCCAGTACTTTTATCAGACTAAGACGAAGCCAGATATGATACAATAATAACCTAGGCAACTAACTGCATAATATAACTTGAACTTTCTTCCCTGCTAGTTCTGACATAGATTTACATCCATGCCCTTATCAGGCTAAAATGAAGACATCTGTAATATAATAATAACCTGAGCCAATTGCAGAATAATATAAACTGAACCATATTTCCTGCTAGCTGCGCATGTCACAAAGTCAATGTGTCCGGCATAGATTTATATTCATGCTCTAAATCAGGCTATGAAGAAGACATTTATAATATAATAATTTATACAAATACTAACTATAACTAGACTTGATTTTTAAATATTGACTTACTAAAAAACTAGCGATATAAAGAAATAAATTGCATTAACTTTAAAAAAATTTTTAATTGAAAGAAAAACCCACAAGCATGCTATAAATAATCTTCAAAAGAAAGCACAAGTAATTATTTTCACATTCCATTGCTCAACAATTACAAAGGAAAAAATAGCGCATGATCTTCCAGTATCCACACGCTATTTAACTTTCCCGCCGTCCTGATTGATCTAAATTCTCTTTATTTAGTCCCTATTCTGATCAGGGGATAAATGATGGCTACAAAAGTCGAATGATAAGGATAGCGGCAGTCCCACGAGACAAGAAAATCGGCTAGTTCCCTCGTTCAATTGTCATGACATAATGCCGTCTGAGAAAAAAAAAAAGGAAAAAATAACTTTTGTCTGTGACCGTACCGGACTTTCCTCGGGGGGCAAAACAGTATCTGGCTATTAAGGACACAGAAAGTTCTCGGTTTTAGCCTTTGGGAAATTATAGGTCTTAGGAATTGTCTGGAGACAGGAAATGATGATGGTGACATATTAACTGGTATTCAATCTGCCAACGTGGCTTGTATGGTGTATAAATAAACAGAACTGGAATAGTCTTGCGGATACAATTGGTTTAGTTATCTGGAACAATGTTACGGAACTTTTGTTAAGTTTCGGTTGACATTAAAACCGGAACTATCTTTAAAAATACTTTGTTTTGAAGATAGTTTTAAAGATTTTTAACTGGAAATTGTATTTACTTTTCGACAGCAAGTCGTACTTATTGGTTTATTTCGGGTTTTTGAAATAATTTATTTATTGACAAATAATGTATTAAAAAAACTTGATATTAGGAAAATTGGTTAAAATATTTTTTTCCAATGCAGCTGACAAACAGACATGGACGTCTTGGATGCCTTAAGGCAAAGCGCTGCACAGACGTTACTCACTTTGCATTACCCAGGGGACAAATGTAACTTGAAGATATGCCACGGACGCAGAATAACAATGCCCCCGCAACGCTCTGCGATCTATTAGACCGGGACCTACGGTTTAAAGTGGATTCTGAACCACTACACACATCCATGGCACCGCCGGGACTCGAACCCGAAACCTGTGGTACCGAGCGCCAGAGCACTAGCCACTCGGCGATTCAGGCCCATTGGTTAAAATATATATTATATTTAATCACGCATTAACATGCTTTAATATTATATAATTGTATGCTTTTAATACTTTATGCACTTCAGATAAGTTTTATCAAATACATTTTGTTAAATGGTATAGAAGATAATACGAGCGTCATTACTTATGTTAACACTATTATCATAATTATTATTCCCATTAATTATTTTATAGCTATTATTATTTCCATTAATTGCTTTTATAACTATTAACATCATTAACTACACATAAATTTGAATATATATTTAAGATATAGTTAGTCAACATCAGATACTAAGTATAACAAACTTATCAAATATTAATAATGTCATTAACTATTCTATTAACTATTGTTAATGTTTAATTATACATTAATCAATTTACATATATTTATCATCTACTGAATAATATTAGTACTAAAAAAATTTACATATCAGACAAATTTTAATTATTTAAGATAAATTTAGAAGTTGTCAGTTAAAAAGTAACTTTTCAACCTATAAATTGTGGATTGATCTAATTAAATATATAAATATTAATATCAAAATTTTTAATTTTTAATTTTTAACAATACAATTCTATAATTTTTTTTTTATTGCTTTCTGTTGATTAATTTAGTCTGGAAGATTCATTTTAGGTGTGTATAAAATTTGTTATCAGTGTAATTTTTATTTTCTTTTTTTCTAATATAACAAAAAAAATCTTAAAAATAAATAAGATTATTATACTGAAATATTTTTACTTGTTTCTCATGGTAAATATTTTAGTTTTTAAGTAAACATGTATAATAATCTATATGTTATTTAGTCACAATTTATATCTTTAATTAAAAGGAAGCTACTAATTTTTGTTAGCAATTTAATTCCTTTGAAGAATACTTACTCTAAAAAAAATTAATGCAAGTAATCTTTTATAAACTGTAAGGGTAATTTTCATGTAGTTAACATTTTAAAGTGTATATTTTAAGAAACATAATTGAAATGCTGTATGAAGTAAGCTACATGACAATGATTCATTAAAATGTTTTCATATTTATATTTTTAAGAAAATCACTAAATTTCGTTTCAATTTTTATACAAATATATTTACATTTTCCATTAAATTAAAAAATAATGGCATTTTTAATGCTCCAGTTCTTTTAACATAAAAAAAAAGTCAGGATTGGGCAAAAAATTGTTCTTTTTATATTTTTCACTCGTTGAATTAATATTTTGTAAAACCATCTCAGAGAGAAAAATTTATAAAATATAACTTAATGTTCTGCATGTATTTTTCTTTTGTATTCATTTGGTTACATGCAAGTGATAGTTAATTCTTTGATATTAAATCTCAAAATAAGCATAAATACTGAATAAAATGTTTTCGTTACGTATAAGAGAACATGAAGAAAAATTTAAATAATTTTCAATAGCAGTTGGTAAAATGTTAATATAGCTTAATGAATAATTAATGAATGACAATGAAGTTAACATATCATTCAATTCAAAGACATTTTTTAAATATTACAACATATACCATAAAAGGAAATATATTTTAAATCATAATTATGAAAAACTTATTTTTAAAAAATTAAGGATTCATAAATGTAACAACTCTATTATTCAAATAAGCAGTTCTTTAAATTGTTTTCCTAATTTGTTAATTATTTAAAAGTTATATTCATACTTTGTAACTCAATAACTGCTACACATTATTGTTTTTACTACAATTATTAAATAACATATTCTGTTTAATTTAAATGTGCTTCTCATATTTCTGTTAAGGAAAAACTTTTAATATATTATGTTATGTTTTGTTATCTTTTACTATAGAAATATTTCGGAAACAAAATTTACTTTAGATGGGATTAAAGCCGAACTTATTTTGAGTTACAATATGATATTTTTTTTTACCTCCCTTGTTTAAGATGCTGGCTGAAACAATTTCTAAAAATGTAATCCCATGAAAATAAAACTTTATCTTTTCATTAAATGTTTCCGAAAATTTTTATTTTGGAAACATTTCGATGTCATCAAACCTAACATATCTTAATTACAATTTGATATATAATTTACATGGCTTTAAGATGCTGGGCAGAAACAGTTTCTAAGAATTTAATCCATTAAAATAAAACTTTATTATCTTTTACTATAGAAATATTTGGATGACATTAAACCGAACTTATTTTAATTAGAATCTGATATTTTTTTACCTCTATGGCTTTAAGATGCTGGTTTAAATAATTTCTAAAAATATAGCCCATTAAAATAAAAATAAATATTTAAACTGATATCAGTTTTTAGCAGAATTTAAATTATTTAGAGTTAGGAACAAACTTTTTTTGAACTACGATTTCTTCAAGTTTTTAAATCCTTCAGGCACATTAGAAACCTTTTAGATTTCAAACTCTAAAAGCTGGTACAAATCTTATATAAACGTATCTTCTCTAGAAGTAGAAAAAAAGCTCTTTACACGCCTAAGGTAAATGCTCTCTTACATGCAGTTCTTTTCATTTCAGGGAAATTCACAACTCTAAAAGCTGTTTTTACAAACGCCAAACAGGATGGGTGTCAAAACTGCTGCCAAAGGATTTCAAAATGAAGTGACAGTAATGTGACACTTATATTGCGCTTTATCTGCAGCGCGGATACTTTTTACAGCGAAAAATACTTTGACGGTATCAACTGAGCGGTGAGATCGTATTTAAAAGGAGATATCAGTCACAGAAATAGGATTAAAGTAACAAGATGCACACTTTCAAATGTCTAAACATACTTCAATTTTTTTGTGATTCTACTAAAATATTTATCCATCAACAAAACAAGGAAATTTGTCTAGAATACCTGCATTTTCTAAAAAATATAAAAACTCTTAACACTTAAAAGTTTTAAAAATAAGGAAAAAAAATTTATTTCTATGTGGATTGTAGCTGAAAATTACGAAATAAATTCTTATTAATAATTATTATTTTACTAAAAATTTTACTTTATTTTCCACCAGATGGCGCCAGCCTTAAAAACGGCAACATCTGGTGGCATTATTAATTAACTTGGTATAAAAAATTGTTTAATTTCTTTTTTTTTTTTTTTTTTACTGTTTTGACAGCATTATTTTTATACTGATTACAATTATACACGTAATCTTAAAAATGTGCTGAATGGTTGTGAAAAGAAGCACTAGATATTACGAAGAAAGAAAGCAATGATGTTTTTTTTTTTTAATAAATGGTAAAATATATTAATGGCTCATTTATATTAAATAAAAAATGTTAACAAATTCTACATTACATTTTAAAAAATATCATTACTTATTATAAATTAATTTTTTTAAAACTGTTGTCATAATAACCTTTTATGGAATCGAATTGTGAATTTCATTCATGCGTGTTAGGTTTGCTGAAGTTGTAAATAGTATAAAATTATTAATTGGTATTTTCTATAAATTTTATACAAAAGTAAAGATTTAAAAAATAGTTAAAATAATTGAGTTTAAATTGCTTTGCTTGATCGATGCTTTTTTTTTTGTAAGACATATTTTTAACTGATAAAATTATAAACACTCATTAGATATTTGCTTTAAGAGCAGTAACTAATAAAATTAATGACTTATATTGTAGTTTGCAATAAATTCTTAGCTGGTAACATTTTCTTATATAAATTATTTTTAAAATCTTGATGAGATACTTTTTATTATGCGATATCATAAACGTATCAAATTAACTATGAGTATTCAATAAATATGTAGCATCATATTTAGTATTTCAAATAATATAATTGTATTTCTAAAAATGCATTGTGAAAGTCAAAAGAAAGCAGTTTAACTCTTCAAATACTCAGATACTTGTATTTCTGAAAATGCGATGTCAAAGTCAAGGGAAAGCGTTTCTAACTCTTTCAATAGTCGTGTGAGCGCTCACATAAGACATGCCACTACCGCATGCAGTTGTATTTACGGGCGTCATTTAATTCCACGGAAGGTATTTGTACACGAACTCCGAGGATCGAGTTCGACAGCATGTTAAACAGATGAATCAAGTCTCGTGGTTATTGACTAGGAAGTCACGATTCATTTCGTTTGAACTGTTTCGTGTATGGGCTAGGGAAAATTGTATCGGGACTGCAAAAGCAATTGCATTTCGTACCCGAGTTGGCACCCGATATGTTACGCGACTGAATTACAAAACGTGTAGATTAAATTCTGTTTATTGTAAAAATGCGACAATTTAAGCAATTAGTTTTTGTATTAAATTTATTGACGTTTAAACAACTCACCTTTGATCGTTTTAATAATTTTTAATTGGAGCATCATGTAATATTAATGTTTCAAAATAAATTTTGGTTTATGCATTTCTATGATTATTTCTAAATATAAATGAAATATATCAATTTAACTGAGAATTATTCATTAAATATGTAATATATATTATTCAAATAATACAATTGGTTTTCTGAAAATATATAACTTTTTGCCCAAATTATCTTTTTCCCTATTTTATTTCCCCCATACTAAAATTTTAAAAATTCCCTTTAATTTTCTCTTATACCATTTGCGACTATACTAAAATTATAAAACTTTATTGGTGTTTAATATCTTATATCTTTTATCATATTTGGCAATAGCCCCATGATGAGACAAGGTCTTCTACTTATTGGCAAATTTTGAAACATGAGAATGTTTCTTTTACGGTGTAAGTTTGTTAATCCCACGCCCAATCCCATGGTTTGTCGTTCTAGGTCATAGTAGACCAGACCTATGGTTTAAAAGGATTCTAAAGCCTGTAAAACATCCATAACACCGCCTATACCAGTAGTACAGATCGCCATGGAACTAGTCACTGGGTTATAAGGCTCCATTATCTTATGTTCAAAAATATATAAAGTTGTTGACAAAAGCTCTGTATCATAATAGCATTTGCATTTTTTTTTTATATGACTGAATTTTGAACAACAGTTATTATTATTATTATTATTATTATTTATTCATTTTAAACATTTCTTTAACAATTTTACTTAGTTATTTATATTTGTCAATTATGATATGGTGTCATAAGTGATCATTATACAGTTTGTCTCACTATATTATGGTTTAATTATTTTATTTTTAAAACAGCATAATAAAATGCAGTGCAAAAGATCTAAATCATATTATCGTTTGCTTTTATTTTTACAATATATGACTGAATTTTGGACAACAGTTATTATTATTATTATTATTCATTTTAAACATTTCTTTTTTTACGAATTTTACTTAGTTATTTATATTTGTCAATTATGATATGGTGTCATAAGTGATCATTATACAGTTGTCTCACTATATTATGGTTTAATTGTTTTTATTTTTAAAACAGCATAATAAAATGCAATGCAAAAGATCTAAATCATATTATCGTTTGCTTTTATTTTTATAATATATGACTGAATTTTGGACAACAGTTATTATTATTATTATTATTATTATTATTCATTTTAAAAGCATTTCTTTTACGAATTTTACTTAGTTATTTATATTTGCCAATTATGATATGGTGTCATAAGTGATCATTATACAGTTTGTCTCACTATATTATGGTTTAATTATTTTTATTTTTAAAACAGCATAATAAAATACAGTGCAAAAAATCTAAATCATATTATCGTTTGCTTTTATTTTATAATATATGACTGAATTTTGGACAACAGTTATTATTATTATTATTATTATTATTCATTTTAAACATTTCTTTTACAATTTTACTTAGTTATTTATATTTGCCAATTATGATATGGTGTCATAAGTGATCATTATACAGTTTGTCTCACTATATTATGGTTTAATTATTTTATTTTTAAAACAGCATAATAAAAATGCAATGCAAAAGATCTAAATCATATTATCGTTTGCTTTTATTTTTTATAATGTATGACTGAATTTTGGACAACAGTTATTATTATTATTATTATTCATTTTAAACATTTCATTTACGAATTTTACTTAGTTATTTATATTTGTCAATTATGATATGGTGTCATAAGTGATCATTATACAGTTTGTCTCACTATATTATGGTTTAATTGTTTTATTTTAAAACAGCATAATAAAATGCAGTGCAAAGATCTAAATCATATTATCGTTTGCTTTTATTTTTTACAATATATGACTGAATTTTGGACAACAGTTATTATTAATTATTATTATTCATTTTAAACATTTCTTTTACGAATTTTACTTAGTTATTTATATTTGTCAATTATGATATGGTGTCATAAGTGATCATTTACAGTTTGTCTCACTATATTATGGTTTAATTATTTTTATTTTAAAACAGCATAATAAAATGCAATGCAAAAGATCTAAATCATATTATCGTTTTGCTTTTATTTATTTTTATAATGTATGACTGAATTTTTGGACAACAGTTATTAATTATTATTCATTTTAAACATTTCTTTTACAATTTTACGTAGTTATTTATATTTGTCAATTATGATATGGTGTCATAAGTGATCATTACTTATAGTTTGTCTCACTATATTATGGTTTTAATTATTTTATTTTTAAAACAGCATAATAAAATGCAGTGCCAAAAATCTAAATCATATTATCGTTTGCTTTTATTTTTTATAATGTGACTGAATTTTGGACAACAGTTATTATTATTATTATTATTCATTTTTAAACATTTCTTTTACAATTTTACTTAGTTATTTTTATTTGTCAGTATGATATGGTGTCATAAGGTGATTATTTTCACAGTTTGTCTCCATTTATCTATTATCTTGGTTTAATTGTTTTTATTTTTCAAAACACTTATAATATGCAAAAATAAAATGCGTACAAAAGATCTAAATCATAAGTATTATTATTCATTTAAACATTTCTTTTTACAATTATACTTTAGTTTTATATTTGTCAATTATGAGATATGGTGTCATAAGTGATCATTATACAGTTTGTCTCACTATATTATGGTTTAATTATTTTATTTTTAAAACATTTTGCAATGCAAAAGATTCATATTATTGTTTGCTTTTACGGTTGTATATGACTGAATTTTTTTGGACAACAAAGTATTATTATTATTATCTGAAATATGGTTTTAAATTTTGCTAGTTATTTATATTTGTCAATGGTCTCATTAAGCTAAGTGATCATTATACAGTTTGTCTCACTATATTATGGTTTAATTTAAAAAACAGCATAATAAACGTTGACTAATTACTTTTAATTTTAACAGGAATATTACCAATTATTTCTTTCTTCAAGATTATTGATTAATCGTGTGTGGTTGCACTAATAACTATTGTAAATTTATTATTTCTTCACTTCATCGGATATTTTTGTTATATATGAGCGATGAAAGCCTTTTTTTGAAAGTTGAGCCTTTACAAATAAATCCACACATTAATTGAATATTTGTAATCGTTAAAAATAATTCAAATGTACTGCTACATAATTCAAGTATATAACAATTATTCTTGACTTTGTATATATTACAAGGAATTCAATTAAAGTGAAATAAAATTTTTTAGCTATTATTTTAATTTATTTTCGATTGCATTTCTTAAACTTTTCTCCGGCCTTTCCGATTTCTGATTTTAATTTCACTCGAAAATTATATAAATGCTACAGAAAAATAATCTTTCAGATTAGTAAAATGTTTTATAACAGAAAGATTTCAAAAGATTTTGCTTTTTTATTAATATTTCTATTTTCAAATTTAATATAAATAAAAAAAGTTAGCAAATTTATAAGCTAAATATTAAATTAATTAAAATTATAATAATCAAATTAATTAGGTGTTAGCTAAATTATATATTAACTGAAATAATTGCTAAATAATTTTATGAATTTTGAGTTTGATTATTGTTTTTAAGAAGGAAACCTCTGTCTGATTTCAAGAGAAAAAAAATAAAATAAATTTTAGCACCTTCTTAATATATTAAATTCAGCGAAAAAATGCATTTTCAAAAATACAAATTGTTCCAATTTTTAAAAAAGGAATTGTTCTTTAAGGATCTTAAACTTTTTTACACATGTTTTGTAGAAAGCACATCCGGTAAAAGAAGTTAGCAGAATAATAAAATAAAGTTATTTTTTTCAGAAACTATAATTGCTTTCAGAATATAATAAATAGAAAAAAATTAACAAAAAAAAAACATTTTAAAAATTAAAATAAACATTTAAACAAAGAGAAATAAATATTACATCAGCACAAAGTTCAGGCTTTTTAAAATAAAAGTTCGCGATAGAACTTTTATAATTTTCACCAAGTTTAAATTTAGATCAATTTGAAGTTTATGGTTTTATAATAAAATTTAAAAATGATATTTTATTTTATATTTAATTACAAATTAGCCTAACTATTCAAATCTTTAATTTAATTTATTTTCATTTCTGACGTAAAAAAAAGAAATCAGCGTTAAGTTATTCTGGTAAATTAGTGGCATATACTACTGTAAGAAAAAAACATTTTCTATAGTTACAGAATTCAAAAGAAATATTTCCATTGAGCGGATAAAAAAAAAAAAATGGAAATTTATCAAAGCTGGCAGACATTCAAAAACAAAATAAAAAAAACTGTCGAACATATCCAAATATTCACTCCCGGAGAAACTGTTATCCGACTCAGAAAATTTGATTCAAGAGGGTTTTTAGGAATTTAAGTTCTCAATTTTCAAGCCTGCCCAACTCTGAGCATCTTCAAAGCACCTCAGAACGATTGAAATAAAGTTGGCCCGGGATGAATACATTTCAAGCAGATGCAGTGGAAAGAATAAAAAATATTTTCGAGGACTACTTTCTATTTCTACTCAGATTCAAAGCGGCTTAAGCCGCCAGAAATTGAGATAACGGTTTTTATCAAGTTCTTCCACTTTAACTAAATCCTCACATTAAGTTTATTTCCTTCAAGGAGATTTGAATATAATAAAAAATATATGTACGACAGTTTACCATTTCTTTTTTTCCAATTTTGTAAAGCAAACCAAAGAAAAAATTTTTTTCCTATGTAAAAGTATTTGCTGTAGAACAAATTTTTCATCATGAATCATAACTTTCTGGAAGGGGTTTTTAAAAGTGGACTCAAAAAAAACCTCAGTGTAAAACGTTTTAACTCAACAATTCGGGTAAAAACCAGATATTAAGTGAGGTTTAAATAATTTTTAATTAACATTAATTACCAATTTCAAATTAATTTCAATTTGACTTTATAGTAAAAAAACATTTTTACGATAGTTTATATTCCTTTTCCTAATTTGTTATGTAAACCAATTTTTTGATGCCTACGTGTATTAAAACTGCTAAGTTAATTTTTTAATTTACATTAATTTCAATTGAAATGAATCTCTAATTTTAATTTTATAATAAAAAAAATACTTTTTTACGATAGTTTATATTCCTTTTCCCAAAAATTCGTAAAAGCAAAAAAAACACAAAATGCTTTTAATTTTTTTCATATTTGCAAAAGTATCTTTTTCTGTTGGGAAAAAAGTACTGCGCCCTGAGGGAAATTCTCGAAACAGATCATTTCTGGTTGGCTTATTATAGTAAGGAACAGCTACATTATTTTCCATTGCATTTTTGCAATTATGCAGAAATAATGCTTAGCTAATATACGCTAAAAAATAATAATAAAACAAAATAAACATATCCCTACCAGCAAATTCACCACTACATTGTTGAGAAGATACCGTTTAGAAATCAACATAATAATGCATTATTTTACACGCGAGATGTTTCATTTTCAGTTAAATATAATCCATTAAATATCCGTGTTTTCACTGGTATAATTTTATTTATTATGTATATTTATAATTTTATTTTATTATTTGCATTAACAAAATAGAGGAAGCAAAAAAAATATAAGACAAATTTAATCAGTTTGACCGATATAGCAGGTTATCGCAAAATTTAGAATTGAATGTGGGAACAAAATGCATACGCAGCTGTCTTAAACAACCAAAGAAAGAAAAAGTATCAATAAATCATATCCAAGCAATAAGCTATTATTCATTAGTTATCATTAAATAGACTGAAAGAAAAACAAACTAAATAAAAAAATTTAAATAGAGCTCGAATGGGGATTTTATAAAAGGTCGTAAAAGAAATTTAGCTAAACCAATAAAATTTTTCTCAGTGAAAATTTCAACATGATATCTGTCAATAAAAAACACTGATCCAATCTTGCAAAAACTCTATGTATTTTATGGGTAATAAGAGTTGTGTACATCCAAAAATATAATAATCAGTAATAAACTAGTTTTTAGTTTTTATTATTCAATTCAAATAAATTTTTAATTAATTCAGCTTTTTAATGTAAATTATATCACATATTATTGCGATAACAGCAATACGT
>BPLR01004355.1:0-19790 GCA_021605095.1 Caerostris extrusa | reverse complement strand
GTTACGCATTGCTCCACACCAGTAGTGTGGAGCATGCGTACAACCACGATAAAGCCAATCCAGAAGCGTGTAAAAACTACCCAGCTACGCCCCAACTTTGGAAACATGTAGAGCGGAGAAAGCAGAGATGCCGAGTCCATTGCTCAACAATGTCTCTTGTCATCACTCCCAGATGGGTAAAGACAAACAACCTCCCTCAACGATTGCAGTTTTCATTTCCATTAACCATTATTATCGCATGGAAAGGCTGTTGAATGTTGGTGATTTTCTGGATTTTCAACCATACAACACGTGAATAAAAGGTAGCTGCCACTCAAAGGTCTTCCAGAAAGGTAATATCATGACCCGGACGATGGGCTTTTTATGGTATACATAAGTGAAAGACAACGTCCACCAATGTTCAACAAAAAAAAAAAATGCTATTGCTTTTTTTCTTCAGACAATACTTTACTTCTTGCCGCCATATTCATATTTTGTTATCGGTTGCATACTTTTCTTTGCGCTTTGTTTCCTACTAATCTCGATTCCTAAAATTTAGCTCTGATGTCCTAAAAAAAGATGGCACATCTTACATAAACCTATTTATTTATTTATTACATACAAATTTTAGTTTTTAATTTTTTAAGTTATTCTATTTCAAACTCAGTATTAGACCAAAATAAATGTTTACAAAGAGAATAATACGGATTTCAGCTACTAAAAGGCCTATTACTTTAAAGATAAGTTATGAGATCTATTAGAATTTTTTTTCAATGAAATGAAATTATTCCAAGTGATTAGAAAAATAGTTTGGAAAAAAAAATAGTAAAAATAAATAAAAAATAGCAGCAACAAATAAAAAATAATAATGATGCTTGAAAACAGTTCTGAATAATGATAATGCCTTTCATGTGTATGATATTCGCCTGTTATTGTTGTATATATGGAAAGGTTAAAGAGTCTTTTAATAATATATTATCTAATCGGTTTAATAATTATAATGTAATAATGCATTTATAAATTTTAATATGAAATACTGTTACACTTTTGCATTTTATCAACGAGTTATTTGTTTGATAGACAGAAGAATTCTGAAGAAATATATTTTATTTTATTATTATATTTTATTTAGTATTATATATTTTATTTATTCTTATATATTTAATTTAGTCAGATAAAGAAAATTAAAGAAAAAGATAGAAGAAAAAGAAAAATTAAAAATATACTACGAAAAGTATTTAAACATCAGTTGACTAAATAAATATAAATCGAAAATTTTGATTCTGCATTCAGAGCAATACATAAATTAAAATCAGTATTAAAATAAAATCAGCAAAATTCTAAGAAATTCAGAACTACCAAAAAAATGTAATTTTCGAAATCTTTTTTTAAAAATTGAAATATTCAAATCGAATTCACAAATCCAATAGTAATTGCCAAAAAAAAAAAAACTTTCTGCTAAAAATACATTAAATAAAATTTACTATCCCCAAGCTAACTCAAGCATTCCTTTTAGAAAAGAAAACATTATCGAAAAACGTAAAAAAAATATTGTTAAAATCATTTCTGTCGAATAATCACATGCTATTAAATCAAAAACTGGTCGTTTGCAGTTTTTTTTAAGAAAGGATGATTAAAAAAGAAAAACACATTAACTCTTTTTCTTTTTAATATTCTTGAAAAGCACTCATCTAAAGGATAAAGAAATTAATTTTATTTGGTATTTCTTATTTTATGAAAATTTAATTTCCATCTGCTTATAAGAATTAATATCTTCTGTCACGCTCTGTGATTTTATCTATAAGTTAACTCGAAAAATCTGGAATATGAATAAAAATAAATCAAATTATGAATTTTCTAACGTTATTACAACAAAAAGTTCTATTTTAATATTTTGATATTTAAATAGGATTTTTCCAACAGCTTAAAATGAACTGTAAAATCAAAAACAGAGTAATGATGTAACTTATTGATTCAAAATTCAAAATAAGGTTTATCCTTTTGTAGTAGAAACTGTTCAGGTTTATACTTTCTTGTAACAGAAAAACTGTTAAAATGATACACCTTGAAATAAAAACTCTAGGTTTAAGCTCCTTAAAGGCAACTTAGGATGAATTTAGTTTAGTATAAGATGCTCATTTTTGAAAAAGTTCAGTAGAAACTGTTCAGGTTTATACTCACTTTTTATTTTAACCATCTATAATAACGCAATAATGTTAATTTGTAACAATGTAACAATTAACTGTAAGTTTCATTGTAACTTATAAGTAATGTGGCAAGCATGTGATTACAAACATGTTACATTATGAAAATTTAACAATGTAACTTGTTGATTCAAAATTGAAAAATTAAGTTACAATTTTACAAAGGAAGACGTACTTTTTAATATATTATTTAGTTAATGAGTTTCTTTAAATTTTTATAAATTTTTTACCTTAATTGCCTTAAGAGATAATGCACTGAATACTTCGTGACCTTGTATGTCCTCTGAATATGTTTTATATTTTGTTTCTCCTATTACACAAGTAACACAAAATCTATTCTTTGGAATAGTAATTTTTTACGTTTAGGTAGCAGAAACTGTTCAAGTTTGTACTACTTTGAAATGAAAAACTTTTAGGCTTATGCATCTTAAAAACAACTCAGGTTGGAGCAAATTTAGTAGAAATTTCTCAGGTTTGAGAAAGGTCAGTAGAAATTGTTCAGATTTATACTCTGTTTAGATTTACTCCTTGAGGTTCAGGTTAAAGCAAGTTTAGTAGGAATTGCTCAAGTTTCAGAAAATTGAATAGAAATTCTTCATTTTTATACTCTTTGTAGTAGAAACTGTTTATATTTACTTACTGATCAGGAGTAAACATTATATCAGGAGTTATCACTGTATTGGTGCCTAAGCCATTCATATGCTCTTCAGTATACATTTTTGACCATGTTCTCATACTAAGAAAGTGCACTGCAGTTATTTAAGTGTTCAAAATTCATAGGCCGATTAGAGTCACACAAAAATACAGTTTGGGGAATTCACCGCTCCAATTCTATAGATGTGGCCACATGAACAATTATGACCAGTTAAACGTTTAAATAGAATCACTGCTGCCTTTCTTGGAAAACTGGAAATAGTTTCCTCTTCCACCAGAATTCTCCATATCTTATCTATATATACTGTATCATATCTTGTTTAAAAATTTTCTGAAGAATTAAAGTAAACAAACAATTAAGTCAAATGAAGTGAAAGCGGTCAATTAATGTGTGTTGCTCTATAAAGATTCTTTTCTTAGCCTGTATATCAGCTGTTTTCATTGCCCATAATTCCACAGCGGGCTTTAATCCATTGGTGAGAAATGCTGTGTACCAATGTCTTAAGCAAAGGCTCACAGTCCAAGAATCTTTGTGAAGTATTTTGATTATTCAAAAGGGTTTGAAGTGCATTCTTAGATAATCTGACTGTTTTTATAAAGGAGTTACTACGAATCGACAGTTGTTGAATAGCCACTGCAATAACTTCCTTGATTTAGCCATCAAAGGCAGTAGTAAAAAGGGCGCACAGCCAACAATAAAATGTTCATCTTTGTTTCTACACTAAAATGTTCATCTTTCAATTACAGTAATTCCTCGTTTTTCATAGCTTTCTTGGTTTAGAAAAAAAATTGCACGATTTGAAAAAAAATGCACGAAAAATTTCACAATTACTTTTACAAGAAAATGTAAAAGTATTTGAAAAAAAAAAAATAAGCATAATGTTAAAATAAAAAAAATAATAATGTTCCTCAGGCAATTGTAGCAGAAAATTTTGAAACTTTTCAAATTCCACCTCCCAATATTCTTCTAAATTCCAAATCATCACTATTGAAAAATTAACTACCATCACTACCTAGATATAATAAGTATTATCATGCTTTTTTAGTACCCAGACTTGAATAATTTAATGAGAAGCTAATGCAATTTAATAAGCGAGTGGAAAAACTTGCACATGAAAAATCAAAACTTTGTACTTACGATACGTTTTAAAAGGCATGTCTATAACCTGAACCATTTATTTCAGAATTACCTTCTACTATACTCTCCACATTCAATCTAATGGCGAGCTTTACAAATCCAGACTTGTATCTGGAGAAAGGAATTAGAGCTAAATACAAGCTTAAGCTCTAATTCCTTTCTTTCTATAAGACTCTCTTCCAAGGTGTACACAGATTAACTTCAATTCCACTCAAAAGAAATACCATCCGCAGTTGGCCTCCGAAACTGACCCCCGTTGCCAAAATAAGAAGCGCAGTTTTATCAACTGTTGGATGGTGTGTTAATGTGGAAAAAGGGGGAAGGGAAGGATGATAATGGGGAGGGGCAAGGGGGAAGATGGTGAATAACCCAAGTGGACAAGGGTCAGCCTCCGGACTAATGGTGAGTAATTACGTTTTCCTCTGTCGTTTGTGCGGCTTTTCCTGACTCCCCTTCCCCCCCCCAATGTCCGAAACTCATTTTGGTAAAGGGATTTGTTTCCGGTTAACGAGCGAAACGTCCAGTTTTGGCAACTTATTAGCAGATCGATGGAAAATAAAAGAAATTGGAGAATGTGGATACTGTTCAGGATGTCAGATGCATTTAAGTAATGTAATAAAGAATCAATGAATCGAAATAAGATCCAATTCAGTTAAATAAATGAGTTCAAAGGCGCTTCTATTAAAATTCCAGTGACTTGCTAATCTCACTTAAATATTAAATGGGTTAGTTAATAATATACCAATAAAATTGTTTGTTTTTCAATTCTTTCTATTAGCTCACACTCTCCCTATATATATCTTGTTCAAATTTTCAATTGTTACTGAAAACACTTTTTATTTATCCACTCAAGTTCAAATACATTTTTTTTAAACTTGTAGTGGAGGGCACTGGATGTAAATACAGTTTTTTCAAATATTAATTCATTAATTAAATTTACTTAATTGATTTTAGTTTTTTTTTAGATTTAAGTTGCATGTATCTACCAATAGATGGCGCCAGGTAATCTTAAAAAATTAATTTATTTATAAAGGACTTTCTGCGATAGAGTGAAAAAAAAAAAGAATTGAGTTAAAATTTTTTTTTTTTATATATATTACTTGTTTAAGATACAACTTCGGCAAATTGAAGTATTGCTTCTACAATAAAATGTTCATCTTCCAATTACAGTAATTCCTGGTTTCCTTCGCTTGCTTTGTTTAGAAGGAAAAAAAAAACTGCACACAAAGAAAAGTGTAAAAGAATTGATAAAAAATAAACATAATGTTAAAATTAGAAAAAAATAATGTTCCTCAGGAAAATTTAGCTGAAAATTTTGATACTTTTCAAATCACCCTATCTTATACTAAATTCGAATCCTCACAGTTGAAAAATTAACTAACATTACTACCTAGATATAATATTATCATGCTTTTTTAGTACCCAGACATGAAAAATTTAATGAGAAGCAACTGTAATTTAATAAGGTAATGGGAAAAATGTGCACATGAAAAATCAAAGTTTACTTCCAAAACCCTTATAATGTTTTAAAAGGCACATCTATACCACCAACCATTTATTTCAGAACCTAGACGTTCTATTATAACCCTCACATTCAATCTAATAGCAGGCCTTACAAATCCAGATTCGTATCTAAGACAAAGGAATTAGAGCTAAATACAAGATTAGCTCAAATTCCTTTCCTTTCTATTAGACTCTCTACCAAGGTGTACACACATTTACTTCAATTCCATTCAAAAGAAATCACATCCGCAGTTGGCCTCTGAAACTGACTGAAAAAAAAAAACAGTTTTTTGAAGTTGGTTAAAACAAAGACATATCAGCATTTTCCCGTAGAGCAGAGTGAGTACATAATGGAATTTTTTTTTTTTATTATATCAAGGATTTGTCATTTAAAAGTTCATCCTCTTACTTGTCTTTACTTGTACACCAAAGACCTAAAAATAACCTAACAGTCTAAATTTTAAAAACTAGACAGTCGTTCACTGCCCTCAGCAAACTCTATCAACAGAAAACAACTAATGCGCTTCAGAAATAATTGTCAGTGTTATAAAAGAATTTGATGAATATAACTCAAAAAAGATCAGCATCAATACAGTATTTTAATTATTAATTATTTCCAGCCTGAAAAAAAAAAGTTTTCTGAAGTTGTGTTAAAACAAAGACATTCTTAATTGAGTAATTTACATCTAAAATACAAAACTTTTATTTAATTTAATAAAGCTCCAAAACCGATATCTTTCTTAAATGTATTAATTTAATTGGGACAAAGTAAAGAACTCTAAACTCATAATTAATTCGAACAACAATGTTATTATGCTAATAAATGAATCCACTTTGGCTTTTATTTTTTTTTTTTTAATTATTCTAGAGAAGACATTTCCCCTTTATGGCAGAATAACTAAAGAATTTTTCACTTAAGATATTTTTACTGACCTTAGTTCATTAAAACTTTTTTTTTTTACCATGTTAAGTATTTTAAAAATCATTTGTGTTTAAAAAAAATGCAACGAATAATCAATTTAATTTATTTTCTAAGCCTTGTTTATATCTTTGGATTAATTTAAGTGGTATCTTAAAATCTTTGATTCCATCAAATTATTTCTTTTGACTGTTAGAAAGAGTTATTCATTCTTCTTTTAATTAACAAATCATTACAGATATAAAATGTGAGGAAATGTATTTTTTGGATTAATTTAATTGCTCAACAACTTTTTTAAAATGTAACATAAAGTTTTTAATTCATTTTAATGGGAAAAATAATAAATAATTGTTAAGTTGAAAAATAATTGTTTAATTATAAATAATTCATGAAAGCATAAAAATATTTGGGGTTTATAAATTTAATGTATTTGAAAGAATAACCTTAGATTTCTTCGTTTAATTCCAAACTTTTTTTAAATATATGATAATTAAAATTATCCTAATAAATACTTGAACTTCTTATATCTTAAGTCTATATTAAAAATAGAAATATTTAAAAGGACATCATTAAAGTCGAATTTATTAGTTTTTGTTTGTTCAAATAAGTTAACTGGTTTAATTAATATAATTGTTTGTTAGTAAGTTAGTTTTCTTAGTCATTTCTTGAAAGGTATAACAAATATAAGAAAAAAAAAGTATAATATCAAATCTATCGAGTTGTTTTTAATCTGAAAACGATTAAAATTCAAAAAAATGGATTAGAAGGTAATTTTTAAATTTTTTTAAGTCGTTGTGCTTTATAATAAAAGTAATAAAAAAGTTATTAAAAAAGTATACAAAGAAAAGTAAATATAAATAAAATTAAATTAATAAAAAGTAAAATAAGTTAATCAAAGTCGATAGAATCAATAAAAGTTATTAAAAAAAAAAATAAAAGTTAATAAATAAAATTATTAAAAAAAATATAACAAAAATATAAAAATTATTAATTAAAAAATAGAAGTTATTAAAATAAAAATAATTAATAAAAGATAAAAATAAAAGATAATAAATAAAAATTACTAAAAATATAATAAATATAAAAGTTATAAAAATAAAAAAAGTTGATAAAATATAAAAATAAAATTTAATAAATAAAAGTTAATAAAAATATAAGAAATATAAAATTATTAAAAATTTAACGAAACCAAAAATTAAAAAAAAAGCTAACCAAAGATAAAAATAAAAGTTAATACGAAAACATTTTAGAAAAGAAATCTTAGATATGAATTAAAGATAATTTTTTCTATGATTTATCGAAATAAAATTGCTGTAAAGGGTAAGCAAAATATCACTATTAATTGAAATTTTTAGTCTTGGAATTATTTGAAATTTTTTTCTAATTTTTGTAACTAAAGTTTTATTTAATTTTCCTCTTATTTTTCTATATTATGTAGAATTTATTATTTATTTAACATTTTTATTTCATAAATAAACATCATAACCATCTAAGTATATAATAAATCAAACTTAATAAATAAAATAACTAAATGTAAATGCAGAGATATTAATCGCATATTATTATACTTTCTTTCATTATTATTTCTATAATACGTAAAACATTATTTTTCATTTTATTTCATAATAACTAAAATATTTGTCCTATATATATATATAAATAAGACTTATCAGTTTTATAACCGTTATTTGAAATTATGAAAATTTCTAAAATCCTCCTTCAATTTTATTTTTTTTTATTGTTTAATTTTCTAACTTCCTTCAAAAGTACTTTGTATATTTAACTAATTTATTTTTCACAACAAATGAAAATAATATAATGTTGAAAAGTAATTTCGTTGAATTATTTGGCATCCAAACTAATGACACCATCTTCGAAAAGTTAATATGTCCGGCTCAACTTTCGCATTTTCTACATAATGAGGATAGTTTCCTCTTACGGAAAATCGAGTTAATTGATTAATTATAATAATTTCATAATTATCCGATTATTTTCTAATTACGAGTTGAAGAAAATCTAATCTATCATTCATTAATGATATTCTGTTATCAAGTAATTAGTAATTGCGGTCGCGGGTAATTAGGTATTTCATGCATTCTTTGCAATTAAAATTTCTGACTTTTGATCGAAATAATCATAGCAATACCCAGAAATAATGTAGTCAATAATATAATAGGGCACTGGTTTTATTTTTTTTTTTTTTTTATTTTAATTTGTTTCTTTTAATAAATGGGCACTTGCATTTTGAAGATAGATCCATGAGCCTAATAAGCTTTACGGAATTTCTCTATACAATACAATGCAACAATACACAGCTTTAATACAATTCAACTTTAAGAGGTCATCATTATCCTCTAAGACGTTGAAAAAGTTAAGCACAACCTTTTTTTGTAGAACTGAAAAAAATACCTAAAAACAAGATAGTGAATGATATCATTGAAAGAATAAGGGACTGGTTTCAATTTTCTTGTATTTAAATTTGTTTCTTTTAATAAATGGGCACTTACATTTTGAAGATGAATCCCTGATCCCAATAATCTTGACACCTTTTTATATGCAATGCAGTACAGCAATAAACTTTGATACACTACAAATATAACTTTGATAGGTCATCAAGATGCTGAAGGGAACTTAAGGACAATCTTTTGGTAAAACTAAAAAGAATACTTAAAAATAAGATAATCAATGATATAATTGAAAGAATTAAGGGCTGATTTTATTTGTCCTTTATTTTAATTTGCCTCATTCAATAAATGGGCACTTGCATTTTTTTAGATAGATCCATGAGCCTAATAGCTTGACAGCATTTCTATATACAATTCACTACAACAATATACAACTTTAATACAATACAACTTTGATAAGTGATCATATCCACTAAAATACTGAAGTGAAGTTAAGCACAACTTTTTGGTTGAACTGAAGGAATACCTTAAAATAAGATAGTTATTAATATAATTGAAAAGAATAAGTTCCTGGTTTTATTTTATTCTGTATTTTTCTTTTATTTCAATAAATGGCACTTACATTTTTGAAGATATTCTCCAATACGCTTGACAATATTTCTGCATGCAATACAATATAACAATACACAACTTTGACAGGTCATCATTATCCTCTCTTAAGTACAACCTTTTGATAGAACTGAATAAAATACCTAAAATTAAAATAATCAATGATAGAATTAAACGGAAAAAAAAAAAAAAATTATTATTATTAGTTTTTTTCGTTATAATTTGTTTCTCCCAATACATTGACATTTACATTTTGTTAAGTTAATCCATAGTTTCAACAAGGTTGTAACGACTTGTACATAATGCGTGATATCATTTTGATAGATTATTATTGACCAATACTTCTTTTAGTTCTCAGTAAGGCAATGCTCTCTCTTCATAATTTATTAGTGGGGTACAAATAGTGTACATAATATGGATAAGACCCTTAGATTTATAACAGCAATAAACTTATGTTTTAGATTCTAAAAAAATTTATACTCAGATAATATGTCTTTTGATAAGTATTTTCTGGGTTTTTTTCCACACAAAAATATTGAGTAGATAAAAATAATTAAAGATATTTAAACATTAAAGCCTTTTACAAGTTCAAGTTTATCAGGCATAAACATTCTCTTTTCACTGGATTGTAATGAATAAGGGATGGATTGTATTTGTAATACCATTTCATAATGGCAAAATCGGTGAAAATATAACAATATATAAAAATATAGCAGTAGTCATTGGAATTTTATAATTCTCTACTCCGTGTTGTTTCTTAAGTTATGCATCAAATCCTTTTCACAATATACCATCACCCAGGTTTAGTAGACACAGGAATATGCTAACGTTCAATAACCAAAGGTAACCAATGACACAGATGTTAGTAACATTGTTTATTACAAGAATATCCATTTTCAATGGCCAGTGGAATATCACTTTTCAATAGAAATGGGGATATCAATTTCAATAGCTAAGGGAATATCAATTTTCTATAGAAATGGAAATATCAATTTTCAATGCCTTAGGAATATTAGAATCATAACAGCGAATTATAAATTAGTATATTTTCCTATAACTATATTTTCCTTTACAGTATTTTATCAATATTATATGTAATTATTTCAACTACCAATTTGAGATTGCCTGTATTTTATTTCTGCTTTACTGCTAGCGTCATGGAAGAAATTCATCTTAAAATCATGATTTCTCAATGATTTTTTTAGAAAGATTTAAACAGTTTTTTTATCATTTCAGGAACTGTAAACTCTGAAGGCACAGAATTCGGCTTTCTGCACGTTTTTCAAAATACATTTTTATTTTATGCCATCACATTTTTGTCAAAGTCACGAACGCCATTATGCTACCGAGTAAATAATTTTTTTATAATATTAGAGAACGCACAAAATACGTGAAAATAAAACCAAACCAAAGACATCAACAACAACCGTTTATTAACACGTGACACGTAAATAAATTCTACTTTATCCCGATAATAAATTTTCACAATATTAGAAAACAAAACATATTGCTAAAAAACAAATAGAAATAAGCTCTCGTCTAAATATCACAGTTATGAACTCAATTAAATTACTAATAATTATACACTCAAGAGCCAAAACAATATGACCACCCCTCATTTTTGCAATGAACTCGCCTAACAGTGATGATTATTAACTGCTGCTGAGAGTCTGAAGAATCATTCTTTCACTTAATTCTGTGTGTGATGGGAAAGGCTGCGGATCTAAGCGACTTTCATAGAGGGCAGATTGTAACGGCTCGAATGCTCGGAATAAGTATTTCGAAACTGCACGACTCGTGGGTTGTTCGCGATCTACAGTTGTTAGTACTTATGCAAAGTGGATGAATGACGGTGAAACCAGCAGTAGACGACATGGTGTTGGACGTCCATACGCTATCAAAGAAAAAGGTCGTCGGAGACTGTCTCGCATGGTGTAGCAAAACCGGAGCCAGACAGTGGCTCAGCTGACAGCCCAATACAATGCAGGGCCAAGTAGAATAGTATCGGAGCACACTGTTTAGCGCACACTGTTGGATATGTGGCTACGCAGCAAACGTCCCACTCGTGTGCCTTTGTTGACCAAGCGTCATCGCCAACTGCGCCTGTGCTGGGGGAACACCGTGACTGGTCCATGGATCAGTGGGAGAGAGTTGCCTGGTCATATGAATCACAGTTTATCATTCATCACGCCGATGGCCGTGTCAGGATACACCATCTTCCAGGCGAACAGTTGCTCCCTTTAATGCACAGTAGTCATACACATGCCGGTGATGTCGGTATTATGCTTTGGGGGACGTTCTCTTGGGCGTCTCTGGGACCCGTGGTTGTGGTAGAGCAGACCATGAATGCTACAGGGTATCTGAACATCATTGTGGACCAGTTGCACCCTTACATGGCCTCTGTTTTTTTCCAGCTGGAAATGGAATGTTCCAACAGGACAACTCCCTTGTCACAAGGCTAAAATTGTGTTGGAGTGGTTCCAGGAACATGATGCTGAATTCCGGTTTTAATGTCCTGGCCTCCTAACTCACCGGATCCCAATCCGATAGAACACATTTCGGATGTCCTGGGACGGCAGCTCAGAGTTCAAAGACCACCAATTCGCAATATCTCGGATTTGCGTGACCGTTGCTTAAACATCTGGTACAATTTGTCTCTGGCCATCTACCAAGGACTTGTGGCATCCATGCCAAGGCGGTGAAGCTGTGTTGAGCGCCAAAGGTGGGCCAACTCGTTATTGACAGGCGGTCATAATGTTTTGGCTCTGAGTGTATATCAGGTCTAATAACAAAAGTTGCTAATGGATTCAAAACTGCATTTCAGTGCACAGTAGGTGTCCTCAATATTGCTGAGCCAAAACTTGGGTAAGATCTTTGCTTGTGCACAAAAACATAAACATTTGAATTGTCAAATCAGCATATTTAATAACCCAGCTCCCATATCTTCCCGATGCCACCTTTTAATAATAAATCTTGCAGTCATTTTGTTATTTTAAGTTTTTATGAGTAGATATCATACAGTAAATTTCTTAATGGAATCCTGCAATTGTAATAAAATAAAATAGATTCAAATTTACCCTCTGAAAAACAATTTTTGATCCATATTGCCAATACACCCACATGTATATGCCGATTGCTTACTTAGAAGTTTATTACATTAAATTTAGACTGTATGTAACTTTGCGTTTAAATATATAATGCCCTCATATTGAATAAATACTGTATTCAATATATATAATCCATTGCATGTTCGTATTAAACTGGAAGTAAGGTGGGGAAGTACGCATCTTTATCAGAATAAAAAATAATTATTATGTTTTAAAACCTATTAAACTCAGTGTTTAAAACCAATGTTTAATATACTTAAAAACTTCTTGATTACAAAATATATTCATTGTCCACCTCCTTTTTATCACCAGATAAAAAAATTCTACGTTTTCATTAATCTACATTTCAATGAGAAAAAAATATGTATAACATGGTGAATATTTTAAATATATATCTTCCCTGGCCGACGACAAATTTATGACATACTGAAGACTTCATCCATCAAGGCAAATGACAGATGCCTTGAACCCCTTTCATTTTGAAGGTTGAGCGATTTGAAGTTATTTTTTGCAAGTACCAGAGGAACTTGGTGAGCAGTGTTTTGTTCCTTCCCTCCTAAGAATCCGAGTTCAAAACCAACGGTGTCTCGAGTTTAATCTATGGATTGGTAGGGGTAAATCCACGGACTCTATTAAGTACCATCTATTAAGTAGACCAGGTACTACCAGTAGACTAGGGTGACAAAATGTGGATGTAAGTAAGTCTCTATGTATTTTAATAAGACTAAAATTTCAATCAACTATACTTTTTTAAGTAACATATGTAATAAAAGCCGTCATGTAATGCCAAGTTTTTTAAAAAAATTTTGTTAAAATTTAAAAAAAAATATGGTTTTAATAAACATACTTCTGTTTTTTTTTTTTTAATATCATACTTTAAGACACAAGTATTTAATTAGTATAATTATTTAAATTTAATTAAAAAATTATTGAAAAATACTCAGATTGAAACATGTTAGTGTTTCTTCTTTAAATATAAAGAAACATAAGAAACATAAAAATCAGTAATTTTAATGTAATAATAATAATAATAATCTAGTCATACTATTTCAAATCGTTTAGCTTAGCAAATGTCTAATTACCCTTAAAAAGATTAAAATCATTGTTTAGAAATAAAAACAAATCTGCGAAAAATAAAGCAACAAATATATGAAGAACAAATTCTGAGATAACTCTGTTATTCATTGTATTAAAATAAAAAGATTCAATAAATAATGAAATTAAAAGATAACATCAATTAAAAATTATTTCACTTTATTGGCATTAAAAATATATGTAATTAGTTCTTGATTATTAAATAAAACTTTACATCAGAAAATCCTTTTATTAAATTTGAAATGTATCTCAAATTAAATAATAGTAAATAACTTAAGAAAATTATAGAGTATTATAAATATTTCTAAAAGAAATATGTTGATATTTAAGATTATATAATTTAATTAATTTTTTTTATTTTATTAAAAAGGCATTTTGAATTATAATAAATTAATTTTCTAATTAATCTGACAGCTATTATGTAATTCATATTTTTTTTAAATTATTAAGTGTAAAAATCATTTGATTGATTGATTTTTAAATCATTTAATTAATCATATTTTCAAACATTTTAGTAATTAAATAACCCTCCCCTTCTATTAAATTTAATTGGAATGAACATTTTAAGATTGAACTTTTTTATGTTTAAATGCTTTTTTTAAAAATATATATCAATTATTAAGAAGGTTCTTTTCAATTATTTCTGTATGTCATTTTGGTGGCAAGAAAAGTAAGTTTTCCATTGCAGGAAATTGCCTTCAGTGGTAACAAATAGCGCTATGGGCGATTACTATGATTCTATTAGAAGAAAGAAAATGAGTCTCCTTTATGATTCCACGTGCTTCATCAAACAGAATTACTTTCTAGAGATGATTTAATTAATATGAAAAGCAAGTCATCCATCCTGATGAATTCAAGTAAATTTAATAAAATTAATTGAATATATATATATATATAGTTTGTGTGTGTGTGTACAATGAAATGAGAACTCATCTGACTTAGCAGAGAAACCATTTATTTTCGATGTATACCTAATTCCTTTCATGACAACTTGTTTTATGCTGTATAATATTAGTATAAACATGCAATATAAAACAAAATTCATCATCATCATCAGTGACGCAACAACCCCATGTTGGGCCATGGTCATCTGCCTATTGGCAGATTTCGAGACAGGAGATGCTTTTTTTTTTTCTTACAGAATAAGGTTGTCAGGCCTACACGAAATGCTCTGTAGTCATATTAGACCGAGACTTACGCCTTAAAGTGGATTACGAACCGCTACAGACTTCCATGGCAGTACCGAGACTCGAACCCGGAATCTAGGGCACCGAGCGCTTGTATAAAACAAAATTAGAAAAGTTAAGTATTGCTAAATTACCTGAAAGAAATTATACTGCACAAAATTGGGGAAAAAACTTCTTTTCACAATTTGAATACTTTTTCATCGTGATTATTTTCAATATTTCAATAGAATGAATGAATTTTTTTGAATAACATTTAGTTTTTTATAATAGAACAAAAAGAATTATAAAACAATTAAAGACTTTAAACTTAATCTGAAGTTCTGAATTGTCTCTTAAACGAAAATCATCTATAAAGTAAGTTCGATACTTACTCATTTAACAATAAATGCTTTCATATGTTTTCATATATAGAAGTTAAAAATGATAAAATAATGTATAACAATTAAAAATCTTCATAATAAAATCAAAAGATAAATACATATATACATATTATGTATACAGTATTACATATTTATTTTCGATTTCATTATCAAAATTTTTAAATAATATATATATTGTTTTTTTTTTTTTTATGAATGAAATGTCATGAGGAAAATTATGATAATTGTACTTAAAAATAACTGAAAATAGCATAAAAAATTAAGTTAAATATTTTTATCTATTTTTGTGATGCCTTTTCATTCATGTAAAAATTAAAATTATTAAATTCAAAAGCCGTAATTTTCTTTTAATTTTAGAACTATTTTTTGTCCCTTTAATCTTATTTTATGGGCTCTAAGTTAAGCTCTTAAAATATAATTTTTAACGTTGAATATTACATAATAAAACGATATTTGTATGTTAAAAATTTTTGTAATAATTATTTTTTAGTTTTGTAATTAAAATTTCTGTCATTTTATTTTAATTTTAGAATTTTTTTTTCATTAAGGGATTTTATTTTATGGGCTCTAATTTAGAGTATTAAAAAAATTATACTTTTCTGAGTTTAATTTAAACTGTTAATATATAACTTTTTTTAACTTTGAATACTACTCCAAAAAAAAAAAAAAAACAGATATTTATATGTTGAAAATTTTTGTAATAATTACAATTTTGTAATAATTTTAATTTCGTAATAATTGTAATTTTGTAATTTTGTTACAATAATTTTTGTAATTTTATTTTAATTTTAGAAATATTTTTGTTCATTTACATATTTTTTATTTTATGGGCTCTAATTTAAGAGTATTAAAAAAAATTATATTTTAAAACTGTAATTTAAACTCTTAAGATATAATTTTTTTTTAACGTTGAATATTACACCAAAAAAAGATGAGATTTATAAGTTAAACTTTTTGTAATAAAAAATGAAATACAAGCGATATCAAACTATATATAAATGATCGAAAAATTAAATTCTAAGTGTTCAAATGAAATAAAAGAAATTCAATAAATTTTCAAAAACAAATTTATTTTTAGGAAACAATGTATAAAAATGTATTAAAATAAAAATTAATTATTTTAATGTATAAAAATAAAAAGAAATTTGTGATTTGTGAAGATAAAGAAAAGCAAAAAAAATAATAGGTTACGATTTTATGTTAGAAAGCTTATTCTCAATAAATTTAACATATTAAAGGCTAAAATAAAGAAAATGAGGCATTTTTTTCTAAACCTCAAGAATAATCCCTAGTATTCTATGCTTAGAAAAACATAACACTAAAAGCAGCATCACGTTATTTTACTTTTTAAAAACGTTTTTAGAATGCATGATCTTTCTTTGAAATGATTTCCACTGTTAAATTCAAATACTGCAGCACAGGTAAAGATGAGCGACAAAAATAACAACAAGGGTCGAGTGATTACCATGACAACTCCAACATCCAATAAATCGCTGTGACACTAACATTCTTTAATTATTGGATGTCTGGCTAGATGCATATTGGGAAAGAATGAAAAATTAAGGGAGTGTTTTCTTTTTGAGAACAAATTAATTCTTTGTTTCCAGTGCCTACCTTCGTCTGCATCAATTATATTCCATTGTTAGCGAGGTTTCCTTTTTTTAATATTGAAATAATGAATTTTAATATGTCAAAATAGTCTTTTTTTTTTTTTAATCTTTTTCGAGATGTAATTTGATTTCTGATTTATAATAATACAATGTAATATTCAGAAACGTTTATTAAATTTTTGTGTGTGTGCTATACTTTTGTTTTATTTTCCAACACAAATACGATCTCGGTTGATGAGTTTTCAGAATAATGAATTTATATTGACATTAAATAAATAATCGTGTAGATTTGGTTTTCGATTAATTTAAAGTTGGCAAAATAAACTAAATTATTAGATGTGGTCGTGCAGATGTTTAAAATAATTTGCAAAATCTCTTGTAGAAAAAATTTTATAATCAGCTTTAACGAATTTCATGAATGCGTAAATTGTATTAAGTTTTTAATTAAAATAAATCTGTAAATTTGAAGTGAGTTGTGTTGTTTCTTAACTCACTTGTTAAACAGCAACATCTAAACAAGTCCAAGAACCCATGTGGTCTCATGGAAGGAGAGAAAGGGGTGGCAGTTTCTGTTGTGATGGAGCACCCGTAGGTAGAAGTTTGACTTGGTTCCGTGACGTTGACTTTTATGGGGGCGAGTTGTCAGCCCTACTCTCTACAGTCATATTAGACAGGGACATACCATTTAAAGTGAATTCATAAGCACTACAAAAATCCATGGCACAGTTGGTACTCGAACCCGAAAAGCATGCAGCTCCTACAGCCAGATCGCTAATCACTCAGCCTTCAGTCGCCAAACAAATTGTTGCTTTTAAATGGTGTACAACCTGACGTGAAGACATTCACCATTTCCAACAGGACACCATTGAGGGTTTGCTACATGTAACCCTCTTTTGTCATCACAATTGTCAAGAATGCCATTTGGACGACCATGACATCATATTCCCCTACTTTTGACCAACATATGGAAGGATATGCCATCTAGATGTTAATCTCCGTCATATACATGAAAGATTTTGGTTTAATATTTCTTGTCAGTATTCAAAGCAAACACCTTTACTTCCATAACTTATTACGATGGTCACTCCAGTATATTTTATGCAAGTAAAGTAAACAGATTTTTCGAGACGAAAATGAGATAAAGTCCTAACTATCATTTTCATAATATGATGAATATTATGTCATACAAACAAACTTCACAGCTGAACTTCATAGCTTAATAAACAAAATGAGTGTTTATGTTGTTGTTTGCTTATTCCCCCTGGTTTAACCCCCCTGGTTTAGGACCTAAACCACGTCCAGAAGAACATGTCGCATTAATAAATCAAGCAATTTCTCCCTCATTAAATAACTGCCCCACAGAGACACCATACAATCAATGATATGAGAGGAAGAAGCGATGGTCATGGTAGCGAAATAGGCATATGTCTTCACATTTCAGTTGAAAGTTAAACTCCTTATGTAGCCAGTCCTTAACCTGTATAAAGCAATTTGAGAAAATCTTAGGCAAGTGCACTGCAAGGACAATCCAGAGTACTTCTCGGCATATCAGTCATGGTTGGGTGGAATTTTTTCATGCAATATTTACTTTGGCTAGAAATAGGAATGTACCTCAGAAGCCCTTAGATCAGAGGGAAGGAGCAGTACGAAGTTTTCTACCCTCCCAGGCAAGCCGATCAGCAACTTTGTTTCTATATAATCCCACATGGGCGGAAATCCATTGCAAACACACAGAACCATCAAAATTGGCAGTAATATCTTGCCCCGGCTTATCCAAGATGCGCGTCCAATCCCTCAGAAATTGTATAGGGCTTTTTTGCTGACAGTTAAAATTCTACACAAATTTCAAAGCAGGTTCAAAGCCTCTCTTATAGCAATGAATTCTGGGCAAAAAATTGAATTGTGGTTTGGACTTCCAAAACAGTATCTGAAATCACCTCCACTTGTTTTCACAAAGACGCCACTACCTCTTCCTCTTTAGAGTCAGATTTTCTGCTATCAGTAAGTATATAACCAAGGCCTGAGAAGAGATATTGGCCAGGGGACCTCGAGAGTCCATCTGGGTATCCATTATGCTTATTCAGATTCTTTGTCAGATGTTCATTAAAAATTACTTTACCAAGAGTAGCAGTAGGTGTCTGAAGATTAAAAGGGATACAATGCTCACCGTCAATATTCGTCAAGACCCACTTCCCATTAGAGTAAAAGAGAACTGTCCTCTTCAACATCTGGTTGTTTGTCCAGTTCGACAAAAGTTCGACGTTCTGTTATATGGCCCAAAGTTCTTAAGCTTTTTGCAATGTACTTACAAATTTGCCACTCTTCTCAGAAATAAGGGCTGAATATCAGCTTCATAAAAGAAAAAATATCTTTAGGACAGCAATTCCTAAGACCAGTGATAATTCTAGCCGCACTTAATTGAATTCTCTATTTTTTCAAAATAGTAGAAGTATTGACCTTATAAATCTGGTAACCATATTCAAGGATTGGACGAATGAATGCAGTATACATAATCCTAAGCGTTTTAGCGTCTCCTCCACAATCTCTGCCTGAAATGAATTTTAAGAGCTGGAGCCTCTTTTTATACCTTTTTGAGGAAGAATATTTATGTGCTTACTACAGCTGATTTCAGTATCCAGGGTAAATACCAGATAAGTAGGGTCTTGGCAGGCTAACAGTTGGCCCTTTTAACAAAATGAGTGCCAAAATAAGGAGCGTTATCTTTCTTCCACTTATATAACATAATTCGATAAATAACTTTGTTATATCTAATTTAGTATAAAATATATTTTCTAGTATTTAATAAGTCTATTACCTTATAAAATGTTATAAAATACATTTTCTAATATTTATTATCATTGTAGACTATAAGGAAATAGACTTCCTCATCATAAAAGTCATTTTTAAAAAATGTTCTACCATAAATGTATAGTGTTATGAGTATTATGCATCTCACATTTATTTAAATAATGAAGTCAACAATACATGAAAAGAAAAAAA